>VZTN01000886.1:205052-215538 GCA_013400515.1 Erpornis zantholeuca
GGCTGGCGGGGGGAGGAGGAAGAGGAGGAGGAGGAGGTGGTGGTGGTGCTGCTGCTCCCGCTCCGCAGCGCGCTAACTCCGTATCAATTATTTACACGGTATGTGTGCCTTTAATAACGCAGCGCGGCTGCAGCGGACTGGGCGGGAGCGCACCGCATCGCCGAGCATAGGGAGCACCCTGTGTGGATGAAGAAAGGACGAGACTTGGAGGGAAGAACCAAAAGGTGAAGGGGGATTTCAGAGACCTGGATGTCTGTGAGGAGACGTGCCTGCACCGCTTCAGTCAGCCTGTCACATTAGTACCCATTTTGAAGAAAATTATATCCTGTTAGCACCTAAAGTTAATTGTAAACCAGGCATTTAAAATTTGTGAAGGTTATTTTTATGTTAAGCTAAATTTACTTCAGCGTGTAAGTGCCTCAGACTATTTTCATCGTGGAGCACAGCCCGTGCATTACTGAACTGTGGGGTTATTTTTTCCTTTGTAAGAAGGGAAGGAGAGAAAACAGATCAATATACTCTTGTACACATGAACACAGCTAGTGAGCAGAAAATGCTTGTGTGCATTAGAAGAGGACGGGCATCATTGCCAAATATAAATGGAAGAGCAAGTTGTTGATGTAACTTCATTTACTTTGTCTGGTGTTGGCTAGCAAATTATTGTACACTGTTAATGCCTTAGATCTATGCCCCTTTAGCTCTGTGTCTTACAGAGGACACCAGAAAGGTTTCATGTCTAAACCACTCCAGTCTGGCTCTGTGTTCCTTTTGTGGGGCTTCCCTCAGTTCTGCTCTGAGGAGCACTCAGTACTTCAGAGGCCCTACAACCTCACCAGGTGACACTTTATCCTCTTCTATGAATATTCCTTGCTGAAATGTGAATGTGGTTGTCCTGGCCAAGGGAAGTGTCCTCTTTCTGTGTTGCAGTGTCCTTTTACATTTGATTGCTGCCATCACATCTCTGTGCCATGTTGTCTTTAAGATGACCAGCTGCAATTTGTCCACTTCTCCTGCAGCCTCTTTGGCCACTGACTGCCAGCAGCTCTCCTCTGGTCTCTCTTCCCCTGGTGTCTGCAGCCTGTTCTGAGCAGTGCCCCAGCCTCTGTGCATGCAGGGGGTAACCCTGCCTGCCAAAACAGCTCCTCTCATTGCTTTTCAGTCATGTCCTTTGCTTTTCAAGCAACTTCTTAGGGATATTTTGAATTCTTATTTCATTATCTGATGTGTTTGCTGTTGCTCCCCAGTCAATGCCAGCTCTCAAGGCTGTGAACAAAACATCCCCTTTGGAATTGCATTTATAATCCACCCTCTTGCTTGTAAACCACTGACAACAGCTGTTTCCAAACTTTTGTACCCCCTGCCCAAATTTTTCAAATAAACAGAACTCCCTTCCTCGCAAGACCATGCATAGAGCCTAACCAAGGCACAGATGAGTGGAGTCCATGCTCCCTTCTTCCATAACATGGTTTGCTTCTCATTGCCAAGGGAAATTCGGCCAGATTATTCCAGTTTCTTCTAGCTGACAAGTTCATATTAGTAGTTGCTTATCCTATTATTTCCTTCTACCTGTTTACAAATTGTGTGTCTATTTGTACTAGATGCTTTCTAGGACAAAAATCTCACTTATTTATTTATTTTCAAATGCCACCTTTAAAGACATCAATTTGCTTATTTCTTGGCCATCTTTCCTGGATACTCAGAGAGAAATACTAGTGTTTCCAATGCTGTTTGAGCCGCTTCCTTCACTACCCTGGCATGAAGTGCAGCCAGACTGCTGGTTTGAACATCTCTAGGTTACCCAAGTACTCTTGTAATTGATTCTGCCCCAGCTTGGGCTGAGGTTTTATTCCCTTGCCATTAATGTGTATTTTGTCAGCCACCTGATCACAAGTGACCTCTTTTAGCCAAGAGTGGTGCAAAGAAGGCCTGAGGCAGTCTGAGCCTTCTCCGGCATCAGTCAATAGCTTTCTCTCTCTGATGAGTAATCCACTTGCTTTTGACTTCCTCTTCCCACTGATGTACTTATGAAACGATTTCTCATTACCTGGGATGCTCTTGCTAGTTAAGTTTTATTTGTTGTATTGGCTTTTTTTTTTGTGTGTTTGTCCTTACCCATTCTTGCCAAGCAGCATTTCTGCACTCATCCCACGGAAACCTGATGTGCTTTCTCTCTGCTTGCTTTTTGCGAGCTCATAATTAGCCCAATTGCCTGCTCCCTAATATTCTGAAATTTCTTCTGCAATGGGATCATTTGTGACAGGTCTTCGAGAAACTGTGAGCTACCATTCACTGTTTTTTCCCAAAAAGGAGAAAAGACCTCATGGTGGCTTGGGATTGGCAGAAAGAAATGTTGAGGGGAAGAGAACTTTAGGAATGGAGGTTTCAAGCTAAAGTTCTGAGGAAAGAGAAATTTGACTGAAGAAAGCAAAGAATTTAAAACTGGGAAGAGATGGGAGGGAAAAGAAGAGCCCTTAGAGAAGCAAGTAGGTGTAGTAGATCTGTAGAAAGAGAATAAAATCATACAGTACAGTAAAAAGCCTGTAATGAGAGGTTGCAATCCTTACTCAAGCTGATTAAACATTTTCATCCCAAACACCTTTTCTGGGCTGCTTTCTACATCCTGAATTTTTGTTTGGAACCAAAAAGTTTCAAAGATATAATATTCCTGAGGGTTACATATTTTTACATAGTGGGAGTTCTGCCCTTGAAAGAGTGATCCTCAAGAGACTGTTTCTGAGTAGAAGGTTATAGACAAAAGAGGAAAGAAAACATTTCTAGGAGCTAAGAAATAAATTTTTGATGAAACAAGTACTACTGAAGCAAAACTTTGTGGAAAAATATCTTCCAAATAAGACAAATGCCTTTACATTTTCCTGTGAAAACCGGTTTTGGTTTAAATGAGGAAGTGAAAAAAGGTTTGAAAGGAATATTCCAGCTTTGTGGTAGAGCCTACATGCGAACAAATGCTGAAGTCAAGCATCAAGACTCTCTCTCCTGAGCAAGGCTTCATGAGGGCCTACATTTTGCGATGAAGCAATTTTTCTCCTACTGTGCCTCTTTGACCTCAGAGAGAAGAAACAGGATCTTTGGGGCAATCCTTCACAGAAATACAAAAAGATACAGTTTAAAGGATAAGTTGCATTAAAGAAGAGAATGAATCAATGTGTTTTGGCTAATTTTATCCTCTTTCATTGAGTTATATTAGAAAAATTGTGTACCATTACACCTGGGTCATCAACAGTTTGGGGCGGAGGAAGAGAAGGTGACTATGGCCTACTCTGACAGGGGCATTTTGATTGCCCTATTGCAGAGCAAGCCTCCTGTTGCAGAACTAGCATCCTGTCTATTGGCAACCACTGCAGCTCATGAAGGTTTCAAGCCAGGACCCAGAGAAATATTATTATGTTTACACAAAGGAAGGAAAAAAAATCAAGCTCCCCTAGCCTTGGCATTAACATTTTCACATTCTTGGAAGGCCAGCCACAGCACTTTGAAGAACTCCCGGCATAAATTCCTGGTTTATGTGGAATTTTCAGGAGCTTCATTCCATAGCAACAGTCGTAGCTATATTTTATTGTTTTATGAGATGCATGCTTCATTGCCTTTTTTGTCTAAAGGAATCCTGTACTGTAGAGGTGAAATTATGACAGTGTAATAAACCAAAGCTACTTGGTACAGAGTTTGATTAATAAACTTACCTATTGGAATGAAGACTATTTATATACTGGAGAAAAGCATGGTGCCTTCATAGAATCGTATGAAAATTCAAGTTGAAAAGGATCAGGAAGTCTCTAGTCTCCCCTCCTCTTGAAGCAGGATTGCCTATGGGATTGTAGCTGGATGTGCAGTGCTTTATCAAAATGCTATAGGGGATTTTTCAGCTCAGGAGGGTCAGGTGACTACAGTCAAATCTGGATGTGAGGCAAGATAAACAAAAAAAAAAAGAGTTGAAAGTGGTAAAAGGGGCTAAAGGCACCTGGGGGACAGGTAGAAAAGCCTGTGCTTATTTCAGTGTGTCCTCTTATGATCCTGATTGAACCAACAGCACCTGACTTTCACCATTGTTCTGATGTCTGCAAACGTTGGTGAAACTCTCTGGCAAAAAGTTCTGTCCCTCCTGATGCTGGTTCAAAAAAGATGACAACCTATTATTTGTGTCATTTACTCTGCTGGTATATGTCATATACCCCATATAGGGAGAGATGCAGCAGGAGAAGGGCTCCTACTCCCTGTCTCCTATGGATGTCAGCGTGGTGAGGAATGTGGATGACTTTGTGTATTATCCTAAAACCAGAGAAAATTATTTGTACACTAATTACTGGAAAAAATCGTATGTGTTGCAAAGTCAAGCCTTCTGACATTGGTAAATGCTGTAACTAAGATTGCTTGGGCAATGTCAGTTCATGCCCTAGATCTAGCCCACATTCATTCTGATGCAAACTTTAATGAATAGTGCATTATGCTACAACCTATAATTACAAAATAGCTGACAATTTTTCTTTCAGATCTCCTGGGTTTTTTCAGTTAAAAATATAAATAAATTAAAAAATAATAGATGCTCACTTAAGAAGCTTGATTTTCAGCACTTAAAATACCTTAGAGAATCTGTCTTAATGAGAAGCATTTCAATATTTTGTTTTCTCCTTTTTCAGTATGGACTGAACACGACTTATTTAATACAGTGTCTTCCACTCTACTCTCAAAAACTAATGATTAATGTCCTCATGGGACTTCTTATAATTCCCCCCTTTGAAGAATCCAAGTGTTTCACAAGTACTAATGCATTTATTTTCATGGTGTCTCTGTAAGGGGAAGGTTTATTACCTTCTTTTCATATTGGTAATCTCAGAGGCAAATAGGTTAAGGTAAAAACTTTGATGATTTGGGTACTTGCAGCTTGCAGCAATTTACATTCTAGAGTATGGTGCAGCATTTTACATTTTTGAAGCACAGCTCCTCTTGGCAACTCTGACTGTGCAGGGCTTTTGCAAATCAAATGCTGGAGTCTCAAGGCATACACTCACAAAATTAGACAATGCAACCAGAATAACACCTTACAGTGCTTTGAGGAAGAGAGCCCGAGACAAAGTGATGGAGCAGCTGATGCAGTACTGGATTAATAAAGAATTAAAACTAGGTAAGATAATTAGAGTCAGTTAACCTGGATTTAAGGAAAGTAAACTTTGTTATACCACATTTTTGTTTTGAATAAATGTATGAATTTGGCTGATGAAGACAATGGTACTGATGTGGACTCTTAATGATTGTACAACAAGAAAGATAGAGATTCACAATCTGAACCAAGATGTTCTCACTGGTGCCACCAGAAGAGTTTACCTCCACCAGCTGCTATGACCATTTCCTAGCTAGAAATGAGTTCCCCTTCCAACCTGCCTTCAGGGCAGTTCCTGCATGGACCCCTGATTTACAGTCATGTAAATCAGTGAGGTTCACTCAGAACAGCAACTTGAACTGCATAACCTTGTTCTGATAATTTCCTTGAGGGGTGTTCAGGAGCTCTCTCAGATACCTCTATACCTGTCAGCAGCCAACCAGTTGACTTTCTGAGTTATGAATTTAATTCTTTGGAGAAGCAGTGACTCTTCATCCAGTCTCCCCCTCACTTGTGATTCACCTGCCTCTACAATTAACAAGGCAGTGCCAGGTAGGGAACAGCTTCCTTCTCAGTAAGGTGACCCACATGTAAAGCAGGTCTATCCTGTTCACTCAATAAGGCAAACACTCTGTGGACGAAAAAGTAGTCACATAATTAAAGGCTTTTCTCACTGTACAGATGGAAGTATTATACACTTTATATATATATATATATATGTATAACACACAGACTTTATGTGAACACACAGAGAAGCCAAATTAGACTTACACCAGCTATTTTACCTTGTGTAATTTCTGACTTCCAAGTGTCTAATTTTGCATTCTTCATGGTCTTTAAGTGTAAGGCTTTTTGTCTGTGCATATATATTAAAACAATGTAAAAAACTAATGAGTGCTTACACAAGACAAGTTCTACAGTGTACATAATTTTTGCACATAGCTTGTTTGAATGCCTCAATGGAATGCAGTGAAATCAAGAAGGAATTAAATCAGTCCAGTGGCTTTTTTATTTTAAACAGATTTCAAATACTAGAGTTAAATAAATGAAATTAAATGACCAATTGAATTAAATTAAATTAAACAGGCTTTGAGCTGGATTTCTGCTCCAAAAGACCAAAGTCTCTAACCACATTCATTTTACATTGCCTTGGTCATAACATGGTAGCTGAACCTCTGATGCTGAAAAACCACTTGGTGTAAATATATGTATATATTTTCTGCATCCTCCTCTAAGGCTGCTGACAGATTCTGAACAGAAATACTGAGGCTGAAATAGTAATACTTATTTCAGGAGTAGGTTGGGTACATTTTCGCCTATAATGGGAGTCATAACCGGTTACATGCAGATGTCTACTGTTGCTTTCACTGTATAACTCAGTTTCTAAAGGGAAAGCAAAAAACCAAACAGCACCTGGAACATTCCTGAAGGATTATTGAAGGAAAGGAATCAGAACACCCTGAGGAAACTCAGTGACTCAGCGTGCAGTCCTCAGACAGAAAAATTATACCTTGCATGCAGATTAACTGTGCAAGAACATGTATGTGCTACAGAAAGTAACCTAACAAATGTAAGGATGGCAAATCAAAGACTAATTGTCTAAAATGTATGAATCACCAAGTCTTCCAAACTTGCAGGACCTAACTGGAATATTTAATAAAAATGGAGCCTATAATCAAGAACCTTATTTGCACATCAAATATTTCCTTTTGATTTTTTCCCCTCCCTCCCTTTCCCTCCCTCCCCTCTCCATTACTGAGTTCCTTGCACAGACTTTGCTAAATTTGATCTGAATGCATGCAGCCCTTGATACATTCCCACTGCCCATCCACAGTGGACACCTGAACCTGTGGCTCCCAAGTGTGGCTCACACCTCAGCTCATGGTTCTCCTGAAGAAATATTTTCCAAAATGTCAATGAGAAGAGCATATTCTCTCTTGTCTATATACAAACCAAGCATGACTGTGCACATAAGGCTTAAGAGGGAAATAAGAGCATTGATTAGTTGAAGTTGTAGAAAGAGCATGTTGATTTTGCTCAAGAAAATTGTTATGAAACAAAACAATGGTCTTAAGAACAAAAGAGAACAAAAGAGTTTGGGGAAAAAAATCACAACACAATATTTAATATTTTTGTTGTATTTTCTATCAACATTTGAAGATTTGAGAGATAAGAGGCTTGTACTGCTACAGTTAAATAGTTTGTAATTATCTGGAACCCAAGCTAGCTTGTGCAAATACAGCTCTGCAGTGTGGTCAGTCTGGCAGACCTTATCTCTTCAGGCATAACCACTGATTTATACCTTACCCCATAAAGGTCAAAACTCACTTTGCAGCATGCTAGCAATGTTGTCTTGAGCTGTTAACCACTACCCTGGAAATGCCAAGCACTTCCATCATGATGGAGTTTTTTTACTTGAATTTATGCAGCTTGAAATCAAGGGGTCTGTGGACTATGTGGAAATTCAAACAAATAAAAAAAAAAAAGAAAGAGAGAAAGGGAGAGAGGGAGAGAGGTGGGCCCCCTTTGTTCATCCAAAGACCTCTATATTTTATACTATTAGAGCCCCAGGACCTGGTGCATCTGAAGTGAAGGGTGAAATTCCAGATACTTTTGTTCTGGACTGGTAGGGTCTGGCTGACAAATGCAGCTTGCCAGGATGTTTGCTCAGCACACACCCAGCTAGCTGGAGAAAGGTAAGAAGCATTAGTCATACCATGTATACTGCAAAAAATAACCCACTGCAGACTTGTCCCAGCTTTTTTCCTTCTGCTGCTCAGTGAGGATGCTGAGTCTGAAAACACAGAAGACAATATGGAAACTCAAGTTATTTTGCAGCTGCAGACATCTAGTTAGAAATGTTTTGCTAGGATAGAAAAGCTGCCAGCAGCAAGAAGAGAATGAGAGGTTACACCTGGATTGAGAAGAAATGCTACAAGGGAGGAGTCAGCTTGGAGAGATTTGTCTTAAGAAATGAACAAACAGCAACAAAAAAGCCCCAGGCTTAAAAGCAGAAAGAAAACAGCAGATTGTGAACAATACCATGAAGAAACAAACCTGGTGTAAGATGATGTTTCAAAAAGAAATTAGGCTATCATCCATACAAGATTTCTGTTTGTGATTAAGAGATAACAAAAATTATTTAAGAGCAGCTTTTGCTGTGGCCTTTCCCTGCTTCCCACTACCCACTCATCTGGTCAATGGATGGTCAGCCAGCAGAATAGGAAGTTCCGATGGCCTCAGTCAGCAAGGAGGAGGCTGAGTCTTGCTGGCAATCGTGTGTACCGTGTCAAGCAAACATTCTTTTCAGTCATGCCAGGGGTTCAGCCATCTTCCTCGGGAAGACATCAGCTGGACAATGAGTTTTAAGAAGGTAGCATTTACAAAGTAAAATGTCTGCACTGGTGATTGCAGATGTTGCTAATTGTTCCTACTTGTGACGGCGTCATGGGAGAACATCAAAGGTTTCCACCAGTTTTGTGGTTGTTTGAAATGAGATAGGCAGTGAGCCCAAACCTACCTTGGCAAAAGCCTGTGTTGTGCAGCTTAGCTGTCCTGCCAGCTATCTTAAGCAGGACATTTCTTATCTCCATTTCCTTTCCCTAAGGATCAAGTGTTCCTGGTCATTTGGCTTTTGACAAAAGGCTCTGTATAGTTATTAGTTGTAACACTATTCCTGGACTTTAGGCAGGAGGGAGATTGTTAGGCTAGTTTCACTGGAGTGTTGACCTACTCATGATCTCCTTATTCAGTGTCAGACTGTTATCCTGACCAGGCACCTCACTGGCTCCTGCTTAGTTCCACAAGCCTACCTGGAGCAGATGGATAAGTGGTGCCCCATCCAGCTTCTCCTCTGCAATACGCTTTTGTGATTAAGAACCCACTGGTAAAACATGAAGATATATTTGTGTAATTATGCAGGAATTCTCTGTTAACCTCCCTCAATTATTTTTAAAAGCATGTTGCTATGGGAAAATGCTTCTGGAGTCAGTTATTTTAAAGCTTTCTTCTTAGATACTTAAACACATCCTTCCACTATTTTCAGATTTGAGGACAAACCTTTATCCAGCTGGTGAATGTAGATGTGAAGGATGCTGTTCATTCTGCTGGGAATGAAGCATTGTACTCACAGCAACAAGACCTCAAAGCAAACCACTGCAGTGCTTATTGAGCATTGGCCTCTACTGAAATATGAAGAAAATTTCAGATAGTAAGTTTTAAAATTTAGGATTAAGTTTCTTTTCCTCACCAGCATAAAAGTGGACAAATGGTCCAAAGCTAATAATCACTTATTTTAAAAACACAAAAAGAGGAATGGCGTCCAAGTTGTACAAAGTTCAGAAACTGCTGCTTTCTTTAAGTGAATATATCTAAAACTCCTGTGAGCTTTAAATCCAACTTTTCATTGCATAAGGTGCAGGCTCCTGAGTTGTGACTGACACTAGGCATCTTTACTCCTTCCATTTTAAGGGCTGGCTGCTACTGTCATGGAAAACATTAATGTCAGCTTCACCTTTTTGCAAAACAGTCAGCATTTGGTTTGGCCGAAGTAAAAATATTTTGGAATGGACCTCAGTGACCTTCTGCAAATTGATAGCTGGCCTGACACAGGCAAAGCTGAGTCACCAGTTGCACAGAGTTGAAATCCAACCCATACATCTGTAGCACATCTTGCATAGCCAGTGTAATTGATGTTGTGACATTCTCGGGATTTAAAAGAGCTTTGAGAGCCTCTGATCAGACTTTGATTGGCTGCCGTATGTTACATGTCATCTCTGTGAGGAGATGGATTTAGACATGTACTCTGTAGAATGTATGTCAATATAGACAAATAGACAAATAGGTATAGACAAATACCTCTGGGTATTTGGAGGTCTCCTGTTCTGTATGCATTTTTCCTGGGAATTTCCAGTTCCTTAGAAGGAAGGAAATTCTGCGATTCATGCTGTTCTGGTAGATGCATTCCATCAGGTTGTTGATGCAAACAACATCTCTCCCTCTCTTTTATTAATGAGTCTATTCCTTTCAGGGTATCTAACATAGTTTTGATGAAGTCCATAGTACTTGCAACCCCCTTTTTAGTTTAATCCGATATCCTGGGGAAATTTAAGCTCTTCCAGAGTGGGCGTGTAAGGACTTTATCACTGATTCGACTGTAGGTATTTACTGAATTTCTGAACCTCCCTTCAACCTCCCACAACAAGTAGAGTGCAACAAAGTTTTTAGAAGAGGAAAGGCTTTGTTGCTGGCAGGATGTTGAATTGTGTAGCAAGGAACAAACTGTGTAACATTTTTTCATGTCCCAATTTGTAGCCACTCTTTGAAACATTTAAGTCAGTTCTGTGTCTCAGATTTTATTAACAATTTCAAAAC
>VZTN01000886.1:215602-273433 GCA_013400515.1 Erpornis zantholeuca
TCACAGTCTACTTCCACATGAGGCAGCTGAACAGAGTTTCAAGTCTACATCTCCACTTAAGGATGTAGTTTTGTCTTGTTCAGCATGTAATGGCAGTGCCAGTATGATTTTTCCTTTTACTGTTTTTCAAGATAAAGTGCACTGTATTTCAATCAGGACATTACAATTTTCCTTGTCCTTTCTGGAATTCGGAAAACTTAATGTATCACCAACTTTCTTGTTCACTTTGAAGGATCTCATCTATTTTGCAGGAATATACAAAAGCCCAACACCCCCAGAATTTGCCCCAAGCAGTATTTTTTTTTCCCCCCAAAAAAAGAAGAAACAGGAACAATGTAAAATCTTTTTCTGCATACTTAGGTACAAGTAATTTGCACCTGAAATTTGCAGTTAGAGAAGCTAAATCTGTTGACACTGGGTTTCTGGACAGTGGAATCACTAGTGGAAAAAAAAACAGACAACCAAACCAAACAAAAAACCCCAGGACAAACAGAGAAATTTGTGTTTTCCAGAGCTGTAGATGAAGCAAAGCATAAATTATGGCTGACAAAGTACTACTGAAGTATGATAAAGAACCTCAAAGTCCCAAATAGGCAATTGGCATTTGTAATCACTGGTGGTGGGGGAAATTTTGAGCACTATCCAATCTCCCTTGCCTTCCCAGCACGTAGTTTAAATCCAGTGGAGATGCCTGGAGGTAGAAGCGTAGCAGTCTTCTACAGCTGAAGGCAATACTTGGGTGCCTCCAGAGAGCTATACTGAGTGCACAAAGCTACCTGACATCAGTTGTTACCTGCCTATCCACCCTAATCCTTTCAGTCACCCATGTTAGAACAGTTCACATTAAAGCATGTGCTTTCCTCTGTATTCTTTAAACAGTAAGGATAGTGTAGCATTTCAGGATCTTAAGGAAAATGCATCTCTCTTCTAAAAGATCTTCAGTATCCAGCCAGTATGAATTATGTTGTTGGCTTCACGTGCAGACACACACACAGACACACAGACACACACACACACACAGAATTTTTTGTCAAGTTCTAGGATGTGGTGAGGTAGAAAAATCATGTTCCTTAGCTCTGGATTGTACTGGAAAGGTGGCTTCTGCAGTTCCTTGCAAAGTGAACTCCCCAAAGACCTAGAAGCAGAGTGAGGTGACATCCTTCCTCCCTTGTGTCCTGGTACGGTGAGTCTTGAGCAACGACCTGCAAAACTGAGCCCCAGGGAAGCAGGGCTCTCACCATACCTTCCTCCCCCACTCTCCTTGGTGAGGTGAGTGCTCCCACCAAGTGACAAGAGAGCTGAAAAGATGGGAGTCCTTTCACTTTGTCTTGGATCTGTGGGGAGAAAAGTGCCTACATCTCCCTCAGGGACTTGGTCCAGGAGGAGAGAATGGAGCAAGGAGAGAACAGCCATTTTTGAGAGCTAACTTGGCAGACTCTTCCAGTTTTAATTTTTTTTTCCTCTTCACATCTTCACTTTTCAAGGAGGGGTGAGAACTATCACAACATGTCCCAGAGATCTTCAGCTTGGACTGTGTTACAAGACTTGGCTGATACCCTGGGGAGAGACAATCTGTCTGAAATTCCTCTGAGGCTATTAGGAGACTGTACTCCTTTGGGCCTGAAGAGGACAAATTTTATGAGTCTCTGGAGAGAGTGTGAAAAATAACATTTGACTATTTAACTGTACTGTCCTCCCTGAGAAAAGTGGAAGAGGACATGTCTATCCTCCTGCTCCCTGTGACCTTCTGGCAGTGAATTTTCCGTCCATACATTCAGCATGAGAAGATAATAGAGACTGAAAGACCCTGACTTTCCACCAGAGTCCACATACAAAACCCACATTGTCCTTACTTCCAGATAACAAATAGGTGGTAAATAATAGGATCAGTCTGTAAAATCTTGCTTGGGACTCAATCTGAAAGTGATTCGATAATGCCATGTATTCTAATGGCTGTGCATGGAATGCAGATATTCAACACATGGGTGGTTTCCAGGTGTTTGTGATAATGCTTTTGGGTTTTTTCCTGAGGGGAGAAAAAAGTATCTATTTGCTAAATTCTGTCATCATTATGATGTTTAGTCCCCAAGGCCAGAGCAATTATTTTCCATTTCCCATTGATATCCAAAGCCCTCCAGCCACACTGTAGATTAGCAGACACAGGTGCTAAATTTAGCAGAATTAGAGTGCAAAAGTACTAATAAACTAGTCATGATAGTCACTGCCTTCAGCAGTGATGCCTTCCAGGTGTCCTTGGGAAAAAAAAAAAAAGCATGAATCTACAGGTTTTCCAAGGAGCTGTACTGGGCACAAAGGCCTGCTGTGTACAATCCCCAATTTAGCTACACGGGGTGGAGTGGCACTTTCCCTGTGTTATCTCACCTGTGAAGTTCAGTGTCAACCTGTAGAGGACCAGCACATTCATAACCCAGAAAAAGAGGTGCCCTCAGCTGTCCTGAGAGGAGGGTAGCATGGCACTTGGGGTTTGTGCTGCTCGGATAGAAGTTCAGCGTGCCCTGGATCTGGTCCACCTCTCTTTCTGGAGCTCACATCTGAAAGCATCATTCTACTCTGCAGCAGAAATAGCAGCAGGATGGTGTAACCCAGCAAAGTAAAAGATAATTTCTCTAATTGCCACTGCTAAAGACGTAGTCTGGGGTCACCGCACTCAAATGAGGACTTCCTTGTGTTTTTTTCATTGCTCATGGAAGATGGTAAAAATGAAATTTCTTTGAGTAATTTTTGCCCTCATTTATGCAAGAACAATGACATTCCTTTTAATGATGCCTTCCTTTTATTGACACCATGGAAACCTCAGGATTTTTAAAGGATTTGAACATCGTAATTCACTGGGAATGTGAGAACAATTCTCCTGATATGCCAGGGGAAAGAACTCAGCTTGTTCTCCTTGAAAGAAAAAGTAAAGGTCTCAAAACAAACTAAATCCAACAAACAAAATCCTGAGTTTGGAGCTGTACTCACTTGAAGTTAAATTTGTGACTAGTAATGGTCTACTACAAAATGTTCCAGTTAAGTCCTAGCTAAGTCCTCAGAATAGGTGTTCGAGATGCATATGTTTGTGCCGATGCTCTCAGCAGGACTGAATTGCACTCCAAGTTCTATTTGTTTGCTGAAAATAAGAGAAAGCTAGCAATGCTCCCTGCAGATCCCAACCTCACACTTTCATAGCTCACTCATGCTGCTGCCATTTTGTGAAATAATTAAGGAACGGGTACAAATGCATTTTTGAGTTTTAGTCTGAATGAGCTATCAATATTTGAATGTACTGTATGTAGCTGTGTGTTGTAATTGTATTGCTGCATTAAACTGCTCCAGCAGGTGCAACATGCAAAGAAAACCAGGACATCCCTTTTTAGGCAACTTACACTGAGCTGTCAGCAAGAGCAGAAATGGACTGATAAGTAGCTGGTGTCATCAGCTGTCTGCAAACGGTGACAATGCCATTGAAGGAGATGAGATGAAAACAATACGAGTAGACACAGCAGGAGTGTCCCCACAGGCCAAGTGGTGTTTCATGCAATTGTATGAACGAGATCATGTTGTTACCTTGAAACTTAAGAACTCCTCTTAAACAGTAAGTGGAGCTTATCAGTTCAGCGCAAGTAAACTGATAAGTTGAGCTCGATAGATTAGATTTTAAATATTGCTCTCATCTTCGATTTGCATGCTGGGGAGATGTAAAAAAAGGCCCATGTAACATTCTGAATTTGCAATCAAGTGAATGTTAATGTAACACTGTAGATACAGTGATGGTCTGGCCATAATTTCCTGTTTTACAAGACAAGTATTTTTATGAAATAATTTTTTCTGAATGTAACATTAAATTATTTTCTCTAAGGCAGTGCAGGAAAACTGCATATGTCTCTGTGCCCCTGATTTCTGTTGTTTACTCTTTCAGGTAAGCAATTGGCACAGTATGTTACACAATATATAAGAATTGAAATCCTCAGTAGCTGAATGCCAGTCCTTCGTAAACAAATTCTGGCTGTTTTGTCCCTTGATGCAGGACCCATTGTGGCACACCCCTGGACTTCTGTCTCAACTCACTTTTTACCATCTCCACATGAGACTAGGCTTTAGTTTCACCAGAGCTGTATTCTGAGCTAATTAGTGCATAGCAGTGAGCTAGGGAATAGTTGGGTGACATCCATTTTCTGACACAGATAGCAGCTAAAGGTGTGAAATTCCAACAAGATTAAGTGCATGGATAAATTACCACCAGGCAAACCACACCACAATAAAAGCTTTCTCTGTTAGACCACACACACAACTATAAAATAAGCCTCATGTCACAACTCTGCATACTATTACGTGTTACGTGGACTGCAAGTTTCATTCCAAGATCATAAACCTGCATTCAAAGGCTAATCCTGGCAGCTTGCCATGTCATATATTCCCCAGGGTCATTTCACAGAGGGAGTGATGGGGGAAGCACAGAGAGCGATGATCTGCAAAGATCTCACACCATGATGGTTTCAAGACTGGCACGGGGATCCAGATATTCTGGTTGTCAGTACCAGGGGTGTAAGGCACACCAGACAAGTCTCTTCCCACCCCTTCACCTTCCCTAAATTCATTTCCCCTCTGAAAGTCAAGAACAGCCAGATCCAAGAATTGTGTTTGAGCAAAGCCTTCTCCCAGGCCCCTTTAGCACTCACACCCCACTCATGAAGACAGTAATTGGTGCAGTGACTGTGGAACTATGGTGGAACTACAGTAAAGTATACTGAGAATACAGACTGGGTTGTACTGGCCATTTTTGTAAGCATAATAATGAGTCCCCAAGAGACAGCCAATAAAGCCCAATTATTCCATCCAAATGGTCCAGCTCTCAGAGGTTGGCAGGTTTGATCACTAATTGTGTGCTGCTGGAAACAGCAAAAAATGAAGTAGGATCCTGAAGTGTTACTAGGAAAAAGTCAACTTTGATTAGGCTTTTGATGTTATTTATTCTTCAAATCTTCCTGTTTCCCACGGAAGGTCTGACAAGCAATCCCTTCCTCCTGCACTGCTGCTCCTAGAGAGAAAGTGCTTGGTCATGGCTGGGCAAAAAATCATTGGACAGTAATTACTTTTCAAGATATAAGCACTCCTTCTTAAATTGACTACAGCGATCATTTAGGAGCAGCATGATTTACTTCCTCCCCTGACAGACATTGTGCTGCCTGTGCAGCATTTTCCACTCCACTCACTCAGACCAAGTATCTCATTTGAAGCGACCTATGGGGTCATGAACTTATATCCCTGCGGGGGTATCAGGGATTTAGGGTGGGAATGGAAGTCTGTATCAGTCCTACCAAAAGCCAGCAAAGAACCTAACATACTAAGCCACTGAGCAGCCTTGAACTTGAGATATAAGCTACACCAGTGGTTTTAATAGTATTATTCAAAGACCATCAGAGTAGGGCAGGTATTTTACTCTGCTAAAGAAGCTTTCTGAGACCATAGCACATTTACTCCAGGGCAAGAGTGACTGCTCTTTTAATAATTGCAACAGTATGATATTTCACTTCAGCTAGGTCCATCCTCTGAGAGTGCCTTTCCCTTCCCTCCCATCACACACTGTTGGGATGTGCCATTTGCATGGACAGTGACAGATGTTCCCCTGTTTTTATCATGTCTCAGTGGAGAACTTGCTCTCATCCCGCAAGTAGCTTCATCGTAACTGCTGTTTACAGACATCTGGTAGATTATTCTAACAGAATGACTTTTTCTTATAAAAAATAGTTTTTGAAACATTACAGCTATCTTGGCTAAGCTGCCACAAATTAGAGGGATAATACTGAGAAATAATTCTGTAATGACTGGTGATAAGTCCATGGCAGACAAACACACAGAGCTTCCTCATCTGCATGTGCTGGAAAGTCACAAAACTCCAGAAGCCACCACACTGCAGAGGAAGTACCTCGCTGATATTTAAAGGCTCATCAATACACTTGAATTCAAATCCAAGATAGAATTTCTAACTTCCCTTGACAGCATGCAACCTAAGTGTAGTTAAAAATACAGCCAGTGGGTTTTCAAGTGCAGAGTAGTGCAGCGCTAGCAATTTAAGGTTTGTGCTCTTACACACAGAAGTTGCACACTCGGCAATTTTAGGTTTCAGTCCTAAAGGTAGAACTGTGAGATTTATAGGGAATGACAAAAATGATTTTGACCCACTGTCCTTTTCTGCAACTGGCACCTTTGCCCTTCATGCCATTGCTCTTGATTAACATCTGCAACGCAGAGGCTGGGAATAGCATAGCTGCTGCACCGGCACAACCCTCACCAGAGCTCAGAGCAGCTCACCTTCAAATATGAAAACTAAGTTGGAAAGCTGGTGAGTCCTCCCCAAGGCTCTTCATTAAGATTAGTAAGTAGTCATTCCCCAAATTCCTCAGCAGGTTTCATGTAGCCAGGAAGTGTTGTTGGCCATTGCATGCACAAGTGGGGCTGCAGAACATGCTGTTTCCTCTTGCCCATTGAGTGAAGTGGGTGCACAATCACCCTGTCTCCAAAGCACATCCTGTGTGCTCCACTTGCATATATATATATATATAATCTAGTACTGATCATGTTTTTGACAACATAGTATTTAATTTTTTGCATGCCCTCCAGCATGTAGGCCTCTTTTCTATAGTAGTCCCAGAGATGAAGGAATTACAGGCATCTATTTTTTTCCATGTGGATTCTCTGCCATGAAGGATCAGTTCATTAGCTTGTGCCTTAGAATGCTAACACAATCTTTCCTGCTGAACTACCATCTCTTTGGCTACAGAAAATATTTTCTTTAAGAAAACGTAGAAATATAGCATCGTTGATTTCTCAAGAACATTTATCAAGTTAGAATGAAGTTTGTCAACAAATTCAAGGATAATTGTGTAGGACACCAGACAGAAAACATGACTGTTCAAGCTTTGCTTATCTTAAGAAACCAGGCTACAAAGCCCAGAAATGAATACAGCGAAGACAGCAGAGGCAAGCTCTGTCTCCCCCAGGTCTGTAAGCAGCTACATCCTTCCTTTTGGTAGTGAAAAGCAGTGTTTGTCCCAAGGGAGAGGAAAATACACAATGTGAAAAGCAGTCTGCATAGGAAGTATTCTTAGCAGGCAAAAAAAAAAAACAAATAAAAATCAGGGCAATTCCAAGTTCTTTCTCTCATCCCTCTCCTCCCCAGGATTAAAAAAAGCCCTTCTCCTCCCAGGATTAATTCACAATACTGAATGAAAGCCCTCAGCCAGGTGTTCTCATACAGTGCTGGATGTCATGTGAGAGTGCCAAGAGGCAGCCTTGCCCTCAGGGCTTTGTGGTCAAAATGGACTTACTGGTTTGAGGGCTTTGAGGTCAAAATCCTTTAACCATTTCAAGGACAAGTATAATCCCTTCAGGAGCATGGATTTCAACATGGGCCACTTCTGGGCATTCTGTGCCTGTGACTTGCTACTGAGGGGTAGAAAGAGTAGCCACCGGGCAGAGTAAAATCCTGTTGGAAGCAGGATTTGTATGGGAGTCTGGCCAGGCTCGGATGCTACACCTAATGGGACAATGAAGACACTGCAGGAAGTGGCAATTATTTTGTAAGTTAAGCTCTCCTTTGTTAGCAATTTTGGTAACAGCAGTAAAAAGAATTCTTTACAAGAAACTCTTGTGTACCACAGAAGAAGGATAGGAAACTAAAAGAAGCTAGTGGAGGAATGCAGTAATGTTGGGGTTTTTTTATTTCTGATTTGCATCATAATTACTTAGCTTGCTATAGTAATTATACGAACAACAAAACTTTCTTGTTTACATTCCTAGACCAGATTTGGCACTAATTTCTACATTCCAGCCCATGGTACCATCTCAGCATTTGTGTCTGCCTTGCTCTAACCTCCTGCTTCCTACAACAGTCAGATCCTGCCTCATTTAACACAGTTATGCTCTGGAGCGAGCATTTCTGAAGAACAAAAGTCCAGCTGTGGTCAGTAACTCCAGCACAGACAGAATAAAGAAAGTGGTTTGTGTAATAGCTATCAGTTTGAGATATTAGTGCCCTGGAGGACAAGACTGAAAGAAAATTGGGCTTTTCCAGCCTTTTGTAAGGTTTAAATACCATACTCATCCCTACCACCATGTCCTGGTTTGAGAAAAATTGGAGGAACTGTCCTCTGATAGAAAGCAGGTTTCAGCTGCCCCTCCCTCACCAGGTTCAGAAAAAAAAATTCCTCAGAGGGAAGTGAAAAAAAAAGGATATTTTTTAAACAATCAGTGGGCACAAAGGCACAAAAAAAATAAAATATATATATATATATAAAACCAACAATAAAACCTCTTGCTGTGAAGAAAACCTGGGTAGTTTCAGAGTTCTTTGTAGGTGATACCTCTGGTCTCTTCGGAGCTGGGGTGTGGCTTGGGCCCCACCGGGCCGGGGTGTGAGGCCTCCCGGTGGTGTTCTGCTATTGCTGAACAGTCCAGAAGAGAAGAAGAAGCCAAAGTGCCAGGAANAAAAAATTCCTCAGAGGGAAGTGAAAAAAAAAGGATATTTTTTAAACAATCAGTGGGCACAAAGGCACAAAAAAAATAAAATATATATATATATATGAAACCAACAATAAAACCTCTTGCTGTGAAGAAAACCTGGGTAGTTTCAGAGTTCTTTGTAGGTGATACCTCTGGTCTCTTCGGAGCTGGGGTGTGGCTTGGGCCCCACCGGGCCGGGGTGTGAGGCCTCCCGGTGGTGTTCTGCTATTGCTGAACAGTCCAGAAGAGAAGAAGAAGCCAAAGTGCCAGGAAACTCCTTGCTTCATCTAACGAACAAGAAGCTAGCTAAAAAGCAAGAGAATGCCACTATCTTCACTGCTGCAGAGAGCTGAGAGCTGAGGAGAAGCAAGCAAATTATCTCTGGTTTTGAACACAGAGCCGAAGGAATTCCACCACCTTCCTCCCCTCTTCTCTAGGGTCTGCCTTAAAGACACAGAAAGGTACAGGATTCATGTCTGGACATAAAGCAGGTGATAGAAGATTCAGTATCATAAAGTCACCCCAAGACACACCTCCAGCATTTACTTTAAGCTATGTGAAGGGGAAACTACCTGAGAGCTGGAGGTTGCATTTTGAGAGCAGGGAAGTCAAATAAATTGCTGCAATTGTAAATGTGACCTTTAATGGAGATAGATGGGCCAAGAGGTTATGCAAGGGATTGATAAAAAAAACAGGGAAACCTCTTTTGATCTGTTCCCTTTCCTGGTGAACTTTCCTCATGTTCTTGTAAGCATTGGTGGCACCAGCAGCAAAAATGTGTGTTCCTGCTGTTGCCAAACATACAGATGATGGGCATGTCCCTTATCCTGGGAAACTGGGACTTTGAGCTGAGAGATCATATGCCAGCCATTATGTCATTAAAGCAAGTACTTTGGGATGCGTATTTCTCCATGGATAAGAGAACACTCCAAAGCTTCACTGGCTTCAGCAATCTTAAATGCAGTCCTGGGGCAAGGCAGTAGCTCACATTTACAGATTCCTGGTCCTTGAAAAATTCTGAAATATCTTAAAATCACTCTGAAATCAAGTTTCCACTCTTTTTATGGGCTGAGCTTGCTTTTTCTCTCCCATTTCTGACATGCTCTACTTTTTCTTGGAGGAAGACAGAAAAAAAGCAACAACAGGAAAAAAATTGTTGTGCAGAGATGAACCTCAGCAATGTAATCTTTCTGTGTCAGTGAAAATTTACCCTCCTCTTTTGTTACTTGGATAATAAACCCTTCAGAAGGCTTACGCTACCTGGCAACCACCAACGAAACAAGAGTTTCTGCTGGCTCTGGTCAATGCTCTGCTTTGTGCCAGTCTGCAGAGCAGTATGAGCCCAGCATCCTAATCTGGTTTAGGTGAGGTTCTCCATCACCCCCTCCTTTCACTTGCCTTATTAAATCCTACATCAGGCATAGCTCTTGTGAACCAAGCCTCACTGTGGAAAACTCAGGCAGGCTATCAAGCTTGTTGTGCATGTAATTTCTCACCTCCGCTGGATCCTGAATACTGTATGAGCCTTCCTCTGTTTTCAGGTGGATTTTAGCCTTGTGAGTACTTCACAGGAAATTGAGAAGCTACTGAGTGGTAGTATTGCTTTCACATTTCTGTTTCATCCCATGGTTAATAAACATTAAACTTGCTGACACTATGAAACAGCATCCAGGGGATGGCTGATACACTGTAAGTATTTGTATAAGCACAAAGTTATAAACACAAGTCCTGCTATCCAAATGCATGTCTATATGCAAAAGCCTGGAAGTACAATTATCCACTAAATCTTAATGAAAATTAAGGTTAATAATGCTGTGATATTAAATGTCTTCAAAATTCTGCATCTTATATGTTTGGCCATAGCTTGACTCAAACTCTGTGATTTCCTTGCTTGTTGCAGGATTGCCAAGTTACAGAAATAAAAGTCTGGGAAAAATGCTATGAGAAGAGAAAGTAAAATTTGCACTTCTTTTTATCTTAGCCTTTTATGCTGGTGTGGATTTTATTTAAATTGAAAACCTGTAGGTCTTCTAATCATCTATTTCTGTTCCTAATCATTTCAAGCATACACCTCAGTTAGATCAAGACAAGACATCTGTGGGTCAAGTCCTTAAACTTTGCATGGACAGTAAAATCTGCCACGTGGGTAGAGGAGAAATAAATTCTGTTTTTTTCCTCTACTCAGATTTTTCTTTTTTAATCCTTAATTTACAGATAAATTAGGGAAAATTGACACGATTTTAAAATCTATACAGTTCAGTGAAGTTTTATTCTCAATCCCCAACTCCTGTCAAAAGGAAACAAGAGTAAGGAATGAGATGAAGATTATCATGCCAAAAGGTCATATTGTTGTAAGAGGAATGAAAGAGTGAATGAATGGGTTAGCCTCTTGCAACAGAATGCTCAGTGCTACTTATCTTAAAAAAAAAAGAAAGAAAATAAAAAAGAAAAAAAGGCAGTTGAATAACCAAATGCTTTTCAAAAAGGAAAAACAGGTGCAATCAAAGACCTAGAAAGGCTCAAGTTCAGGTTATTAAACTCCTGGCATTTCTTGTTCTAAGGTAAAGCTAGAAATGGGATATGGAAGTGCTTAATAAATTATGAATGATTCAAGGTGTAGAAATTCTGTTCTGTCTAACTAGAGATGGAATGGCAAGGAGACACCTGATGGCTCTAAAAGGTGATGACTACAAAACTTAGAGGGCAAGGACTTCACAAAGAGCAAGAACTTCTATGCCCCAGAGTGTCAGTGATCACAGCAGAATTCAGAGAGACTAGACCATTTCTGTGACTACTGGAAGTGAAGTTACAAATAATTACACAAACTTAAGAGGAGAGATTAAATTTTATGCCTCAGATCTTAAGCCACCTTGCAGTTATTAGGGAATAGGGTGGGACTGAGATGGGAAAGGTCTCTCGTACATCCTTCCACATGTCACTGTCGGGGAGGAGATGCTGGAGCATGTGTGCACTGCCTGTTTCGGGTGAGAGGTTTTGTAACAACAAAGCCTTTGCAGTTCACATGCACACTAATGTGACTCTGAGGGTTTGCTTTGGAGGCCGGGCTATTCTTTATAGACACCTGGCCTAGAAATTCTTGGTTTCTATTAATATCTGGGTTACAATACCCTGGATGTAGTTCAATAACTTTGCCATTTCCTCCCTGCCTCTTTTGTGGACATGTACTTGATTTATGGGATTTTGCTTTTGAATGTATGCTAGTGCTTTAGGTTTCACTCCTTGTTCACTGGTAGTGCAGCAGTCACAGATGGCTGATTGTGCTTCAAGCTGCCTCGGTAGCACCCTGAGCAGGTGTTGGCTTTGCCCAGCCCTGCTGACAGAGTTGGAGTTATGTTCCCCAAGGAGCAATAATCCACTCCAAAGATGTTCTGCAAGAGGCCTAGCTAGTATCATGCTGCAGAGAGATTTTATTATTGTTAACCAGTAAGTCTTGGAGAACAGTACAGTGTGAGAGAATTCCATGTTCCCTCCAAAGTATCATTAATATCATTGATTGAACTAAAAAAGATACATTTATATATCCAATATATTTAGATATAATAAAATTATGTTTAATAACATAATACATTATTACATATATATCTCCAATATATTTAGCAAGAAACCTTGAAATTAATTGCATTATCTTCCAAATATTATTATTTCAAGCTTCACAATGAAAGAGGGACCATTAACTGAATACCTACTGAGGATGATAGTTACAATAAGGAAAAAGCTGATTAAAGTCAGCACATGTTGAGAGACTGTAGGATCTCTGTTTATTTTTCAGAGAAACAACACAATAGACAGCAACAAATTGTTGTAATTACAGTGTCTCAAGCAGTAGATGCAAGGTGTTCGGTTAGAAAAATATTTTAAAATATGGATTTTTCCATCTCTAATTGGGCAGGATGCTCTGCAGTGCAAGCATCAGCAACATCCGTAAAGATTTTCCAGGCATGACCTTGTGTCCTTGGCTGCATCTGAGCCAGGGCACCAGGCAGAAATGTGTCTGCACTGGGGTAAGTGAGGGCAGAAATTGTCTGAAATTAGAATTTCGGCTCTTGCTTTGCCACTGTTCTATTAGTGGGGTATTTTATGGTTGAAGCAAGGAATTCCCAAGCATGCACAGAAAGATGATCCTATTCATTCTATGTGTCTCTCATCTGACTAACTCAGTCTGTAATCTAAAATTAGGGAGTCCCACAAGAATGTAATCTCTTTTGGTCTTCTTTTCTGCTGATCTAATAATATTTGATCATAAGAAGCTATATGACATAACCCATAACCACGCCTCTTGAATTGAATTGTGGGCATAGTCTCACTTTTTATTGACTGCCTCTTCCTTACTCAGCTGTGAGATCAGTTCAATGTGTCAATAGCCTCAGGTGTTGCATCATTTGCCTAAGAAGACAGCAAGAAGAAATGATATGTGTTTTACGTGAGGTTGCATCATTCTTTCAGTTTTTTCCTGAAGAAAGTCTAGCTGTGATCAGACAGGAGCCCATCATTATACTTTGTTGTCATATCAGCATGCCAGCTGCATCCTGGGATGGCAGGGAACCCATACCTTGCACTCTGTCCCTTGCACAGTCCATTTTGTTTGGGGAATCACAGCATTTTTCACGTGCTGTAGCAATGTCTGGCATTTTATGTCATCCCAGATTATGGCCTGCATAATAAAGGTGTAGGAGTGTTTGGAGGCAGGTTGCTTGGATGAAGAACAAAGCACTCCCAAGAAGTATGTACATTCACAGGAGCACTGTTACGAGACTCAACTTTATTCCTGAATTTTAATCACTAATATAGTGATTAAAATGAATAGAGCAGTATTATCTTGTAGGAGAGGCTGATAGCCCCTCCTTCTAGCATGTAGTTACACCATGCGTAGCAATTCTTAGATGATTGACAGAAGTCCTACATTTGTTCCTGAAGCTCAGAGAAAATCTGGGAGTCAGAGCAGATCAGAGTTACTTAGGTTTGCCTAAGTAGCCACAGTTGCTACAGTAAGAGATTTTAAATCTTCCTGTGGTTTCTGCCACACAGTCTTAAGCCATATCTGCAAGTACGTACAGAGTGACAGGATATTGTAAACAGAACTGCATGTAAGATGCCTGACACTTCACACCAAAAAAGCACAATAGTTTGGCCATTTCTGCAGGATGGGGGTATGAGAAGTCACTAATATTTTTGATTTATGTCTAAGATGATCCAGTGTAGTTGGGCAGCCCAAGAGAGTAAGAGAAGATATCAAAAACTTTTCAGGGAAAACAAGCATAGGACAAGGACTGGAAAAAAAAGCCTTTGCCATCTTCAGTATACTCCCTCCCAAATCTGGAATAAGGTCAGGCTACCCAAATCCCATTGTTCCCCTGCTATGCATCAATGTTTGTCCAGCTGCTGGTAAAGGAGCTCCAGATCTCTGTCACTGAGTAGCCTGGAGAAGAGCAGCTTGCTGCTGCTGTCAGCTCATCTGTGTACTGGTCTGAGGGATCCACCACCTGGCAAATCCCACAGACATCAAATTTACAGAGCTGAACTTTTTGTTGTAGTTTGGGTTGTTCATATTTCTTAGTTTAAGGCAGATACTTGTGTGTAGCATAAGAATGCTTTACATTCCTCACAGAAAGGCAAGGCAAGTCACCCACTTTAATACTCATGCAATAGCATTAAATAGACTGAAGTATTATGCAGGCATCAGTGAAATACTCCGTATTACTTTTCCCCTGGTGTTCCTGCATCCCCCAACACAAGGAATGAAAGTTTGTCATTAATCAACAGTCATTCAATATTTTGTTTTCTTGTCACTCAGCTCGTGGGCCTTGGCTTTCTTTGTGGTGCACTGTTTTGTCCCCACTGTGGGGACAGAATTCATCATTTCCTTATGGCCTCATCCTCACCACACGTCCCTACAGCATCCAAGTGCTTTGAAGTTTTAACAAACCTGCTTATGCAATCCCACTAAAAATGCTATATTACCCTCACTTTACAGAAAGGCAGCTGATGCACAGAAGGATGAAGTTTCCTGGAAAGGTCAATATCACATATTCAGAGTGCATATTGTGCTGTTCCAGTTTAAACATTTAGGCTTTAATCCTTCACATCACACTGCATGTGGGCACACACATGAATGGCAACTGGAAACAACTGAGAGCTGCAAAACCTCTGCAGTGCCTTGCAGGATGGGAAAGGATACCTTTCTCTAGGACCATATTCAGCTGCCAAAGGCTCCTTTCCCCTTCTACCAATGCCTGCCCCATATGTCATGTATCTTCTAATTTCACTTCTTAGTGAAAAAGAGATAGAAAACAAGGATTCAGAGTCAATGGGATAGAAATGTGTGGAAGTAACATGGAAGGCCTGTAGTCCACTCGCTTCCCATGAGGCAGAAAGAGGCAGGTTCTGCCTTACTTTATGCTCCAGGACCAGCAATTCCTCCATCTTTCCAGGTAATACTATGTCAGCATTTTGCTGCTTGCAGAGCTGTTTGCATTTTCTTCATGAAGCCTAACCTACACTTCCTTGCCATGGCTCAAAATTTTGAGGGCTTTTGAGGCACTGAGAACAGAAAGAGCACATATGTCCTCCTTCGGAGAAATTAGCTTCTTTCCACAGTCACAGCTTCTCACCAGAGCCACACTCCACATTCACGATCCTGCTAGGAATGCAGCGTGTGATCGAAGGAGAGCTGTGCCCACGATACATGGTGGTGGTGGGATGACAGGAGGAACAAATCAGGACCTGGCAGGCATCCCTGATGATTGCACTGCCTAGCTAGGTCTTTGCTGCCCAGTATGACAATGTTCTTTTAACATCATTCTTCAGAAGTGTATTCATGTTCGTGCTTATTATTCTTTATAATCTATTTATGTACACGTGTAAGTGCCATGCAAATTCAGAAACAGATGCAATAGGGTATCACTGCAGCAGCCAAACAGCACAAATCTGGTGACAGCCCTTCCCAAAAATGTAACCAGAGTATTGTTTGAAGTTTTAAGGCTTACTCTTTGATGCTCCAAGCACATACTTCCTCTAATGCTCTTAAACAAACATCTAATTAAATTTATCAGCCACTGACATTCTCATGTTTGATGTTGATTAACAACTCTGCATTAAATTAAAATTTATGTCCAAGCTGTTCTACCACATGTCTGGCCACAAACCAACTGCCCAGGAGCAGTTGTGCTCTTTTAATCCTACCCCATTTTCTCAGTACAGAGCTGAAGGCAGTGGGAGGCTCTCTCTTTACTTCTCACACCAGCAAAGTTCCCATGAAAGGAGTAGAGCAGATTCTTACAACTGACCAGAAAAAAAACCCCAAAATCTACTCACTGGATCTCAGTGCATCTGGTACCTTCTGGTGTAGCTCCAGAAATGGTCTGAAAAGTTCAGCCAGCAGGATGCTCTTCTGGAGAGAGTTGAAGAGTTCAGTAGGAAAATCAGTTATTCAAGATGAATTTTATGAATGCCAGATAGTAAGGAACAGCTTGCAAAATCAGTCTTTAAATCAGCTGCCCCAAGGCTCCCTGCCACTACTGTATGTTTCTTCAGCTGCAGAGTGAAATAGCAACAACTTCCCTCTGCGGGTCTCTGCTCAGTGGAGATCTTGATGTTGATTGCTTCATCCTCCCTGGGATGAGGCTCACTGTGAGGGCTGGACTTCTGCCTGGAGAGCCATGCTTTATTGTAAAAGGGTGTACTTTCAGCTTGCTGAAACACCTATGAGGCAGGAGTGCATATATGTTAAGCTTGAGTGAGGATAATAGTTTAAAATTTTTAATAGTATACAAAGAAATAATTTATGTTGTTCACTATGCTCAAATGAAGTCGCATGTGTCTTAAAAAATGAAACAAATGAAACCCCTAGAGCTTGTGTGTACACTGTATTCAGTCTTTGTAGGTATTTCAGTTCTGTGATACAGCTTTCAAAGCTTGCAGCAGTAACTTCATTGCCCTCAATTTGTTTCAAACACTTAACTTGTCAGCACACACCTCAACAAGATCTTTTCCACTTCTGCATCATCATCCCACAAATGCAAACCACTAGAGCAAAAATAGCTGATATTCCAGATTGCCTCAGTTAGAAGAGTGGACAATATTCAAATTTTTTCAGTACAGATTAATTCTGTTAACAACGGAGAGCCAGGGGGTACAAACCACAAAGAAGGAAAAAAAGCATATGCCTTTTAACAACATATATTTTAAGTTTTTCAAATTATCTGAAACAATCCATTTTGTTGCTGCTCATAAAAAAGCAATTCACACCTAGGGGTGTTCACAACAGAAAACTAGACAACTAGTTTTGACACTTCATTGCTGGGAAGCTAAGGAAAGGATCACCTGTCCATCCCTACTCTTAAAGTTGCTATTGATTGGCTGTCTTGTAAGTGCTCAGAAAGAGGCAGGGGGAATCCAAAAGGAAAATTTAAGCTCAATATTGAAAAAATTCACAGCGAAGCACTCTATAGAGTGGTGTCTCTGAACAAGTAGCAGCAGTCCAACCAGCTGCATTGTTTAGGAGTGGATTGGCCAAAACACCAAAGCATACAAACCCCCACGGTCTCAGACTTTTACAGGCAAGACAAAAGGAACCTACTCAAAAGCTTTTTCTCTCTTTAGCTATTATTCTGGGGGCAGTGGGAACAGAAAACTGCCCAATTGTAAAGGTGCAGGGACTTTTCTGAATGTGCCTCAGCACTGAAACTAGTCCATACTTGTTCCAGAAAAAAAAACATTTCCTGTTTTTGCAACAGGAAGCTAGGGGCTCAGCATGATATTCTGCCAGGAACAATGTCAGCTTTCTCCCCTGTTAGCTTGTCCTGTGATCTTGTCATTTAGCTTCAGGGCCATGTGACAGGCACAGGTAATCACCAAAGTAACCCAAAACCTATAAGCTTTCCATAGTCACTGACTGTAAAACACAGCTGATGTTATGTGGGTCTGGAGTTTGCTCAGAGCTGTTGTAGAGCTCAGCCTTTCAAGCCCAAAGGCCATTTTTATGCTCCCATGTGTGATGCTCTGCCCAGATCTCTCCAGACTGAGGCAAGGCCAAAATTCCCTCCATAGCTGCAGCTTGTCAGTGCTGCCAATACCATGTCTCCACTTTAGCAGTCCAGCACACTGTGGATACCCTGTGTTTCTAAAAAAACCTTTTTTTTTCAGCTTCCCTTGCTCACAGCTAAACTTGAGAGCAGTTGCTCTGGCGTAACAAGGGACGGCTCCTGGACTGTAGGAGCTACAAACAAGAAATAAAGAATTTCCTTTGGTCTTTCCTTTCCTTTGATACAAAGTTGATAGTGGGGGTTCTAATTCTTCAGGGTGTTACTCAAAAACTTTTACCCATTTATTCTGCTTCAGTGACCCTTGGTTTAATTATTAGCTCTCAGCAATACAGGATTAGTGAACAGACATGAAAACTAACTGTATTTGAAAACCCCATTTCAAATACTCGTTCTTTGAACTTCTTCCCTTTGATGCTGGTACTTCTGCTGTCTCCACTGTTACCTACAGAATCTACTGGCAGCGGAGGGCTGAAATTCAGCTCAACAGACGCTGGAAATGCCACTGCTCCCACTGAGCTCATCTGAGAGACTGGTGGCTCTGATGAAGTACACTGAGACTGGGAGCATTGCAGAAGGAAATTATGCTTCATTCTGGAGTAAGTATAGCAAGACATACTGTTCACTCAAGCTTTCTCCAAGCTGTGATCAAGGTACAGAGACAAAACCCACTAGTCTTTGGCAGTCACCAGACTCTACAAGAGCACATCTGTCTGAATTTCTGCTTCCTGTGGGCAAAGGCAACTTCACGGTCCTCTTATGAGAGTAGAACAAGTACCTTCATGCTTTCTCCATGGGTTACCCCCCATAACTAGACCCAGCTCTATAGAGCCAGCATGGATCCACCTCATTCATTTCCTCATTCACTCTCCTCTGTCACGTGGACTACTCAGTGCTTGGATGACTGAGTTCATGTGCCTCGAGGTCTCTGCTTCGAGGGCTGACAAGTCTTGTCACCCTTGTGTCTTTGTGCTTCCTCTAGACCACTTTCTCATTGGTTTTGTTCGCTTCACTTGAACGTTTTTTGGGGCATGGATCATTTCTTCTGAGGCTGAACAACTTCTTCAGGTCTTGCTGGTTCTGGCACTAGAAGTCATAAGCCACATCGATATCCACAATGGTAATGTGGTGCTGACACTAGACAGCTTGGATTGTGACCAAAATATCAGCAGGACTCCCAAAATCCTGAATCTAGTTTCAGACCGCCAGTCACAGAATTCTGACTTTAGATTTTGCTCTAGACTTTGTTTTCAGTTTGAGAGACTCCAGAACAACTGTCAGAAAGACTAGACTTATGATTCAGAAATAAAAAGGCTTGGCAATTACTCTTTCCCTTTTTAAATGACATCTTGATCTACTGTTAAAAGTAATTTAAAACTCATGGAATTACATTCTTCCACACATTCTTAGTGAAAAACCTAAATAAGGCACTAGGCATTAATTTCAAAGAAAATACTTAGAAATGTCACTTCGGTTTAAAACATCATTGGTCATTTTCATGTAGCAACTGCTGTTCATGCAGTACCATTTAATTTCAGCCATGTATTTATAATCACTAAAGGTTTTTCCCAATATGTAATTTTCTCCATCATCAAAATATCATTGCAAGCAACACCTCATGGAAAACATAGTAAAGACAGCACAGGTGCTTGATCAGAATTTCAGGCTGTGAGATAAGCAACTCTGGGCAAAATTATAGGTCACTTGTGATCCTACAGCATTAACCCTGGGCCTGCAATTAATACACACAGATACTGATTTTTAAAAGACTACCACACTAAAGCCCCAGCACATCATGTACAAGGGATCTGATGTCTCCAACTCAGAACTGGGTTCAAAGAATGAGTACATCAAAGTGGATGCCCAGAAATTGCACCAAAGGCTCCAGAAAGCTGAAATACTACCAGTGCATAAAACAGGAATGGGAGAAAAAGAAAGTCAGTGGGAGGAAGGAAAGGGAGCGGGAAATGTCCTTTGATAGCAGAGAGAGGATGGTGTTTGTTGGCTCAGCCAATATGCCAAAGGAATGAGAACAATGAACAGTCACTGGGGGCCTGTGGTCAGATCAAAACATCTATTAAATGCAAAGCACACAGTTCCACTTCAACTATTTCCTTTGTGTTTACTGCATAATGGGGAGAAAGGGAGTTGAGATGATAAGTGGTGAAGACAGGACATGAAAAATTACAGATTTTGTTGACAGTTGAGAAATGAAAATGCTTTAAAGATAGGAGCCCAATTGTTGATGGACACCTGGTGACTTTGCTGGAGAGAATGGTTCTCTAGGTGCCTTCATCTCTGATGTATGGGTTCTGTGGAGCAAGAAAATATTCAAGCCTGAGAGTTCTTGTTCAGCTCTCAAGTTTATTCACTCAAAAGTTTTTGTAAATTAAAAACATGTTGGCACACTCAGGTCATTGCCTACGAAAAAAGCTTCCTTGAAACCCAGGCAAAACTTTCTAGTTTTCTAAAAAAGAATTTGCCTAGAAGTCCTGAACATAATAAAACATGAAGGAGTAAGCTGAGAGGTTGCAAACAGGAAAAATACTTGTTTGACCGTATGAAGAAATATATACTATTTCATTCTCAGGAGATCTCACTTCATTTCTTTGTAAATTGCTAATGCTCAGAACCGAGATGCTGGGGTCTCTCTTCCAGTCTGTTAAGCATACTGGGTTCTGAGAGCAGTTAAAACATGACTAATACATTTGTGCTCTTCTTCCTCTGCTCATTTATATTGCTATGGTTTATTTTCTCCAATTTGCCTAGTTTTCAAGGTAGTTCTTTAATTCCTCTTCAGGTGTGCCTTGCATTTGCTTTTGTTCCCATATTCCCAGGAGCATATGGGTAAGGAGCCTAGCTCCACATGCTGAGATTTTAAGAGATTAAATGAGGATGGAGAGGGCCTGGCTCTATTGTACTTGTCAACAGTTCACCCCCAGTTGGTGAAAGCAGAAGGAAATTTTTTTCCAGTTTCTTCTTGGACCACAAGACTTCCCTTAGCAAACTTCATTACTTGGCTATGCTATAGTAATTTTTCAAAGTGGGTCTGTCAATGTCTAAACCTAAATAAACAGGAAACAATAATAGTGTTGGACAATTTAGGGACTAGCAACTGCTGTGAATTCAGACAGTGGAAGCAGAAATTTTGGGTGTTTGAGAAAGAGGGAAAGTTTTGTTCATTTTCCCTTGTGCTAGACCAACAAACAAAGACTATCCATCTGCTGGAGTGGGTGAGAATTCTCCCAACATCTGGATTTTTGCCAGTGGCTCTCACATAAGTTGAATATTCCTGCTTAGGTGCATCCTGAAATCTAAGTGCAAGACTACAGCAGGACTGGAAAATAAGTCCCTAAATGTAGAAGTATAGCTGATCATATATTTGAGTCAGGTTGAGCCTTTGTCAGGTAATGGGATTCCACATGCAGTGAATCACTCCAGCTTGACTTAAAAACATCTAGTGCAGACTATTTAATTGTGACACTCCAAGACTGATGATGTTTTGTATGATCCCATCTCCTGCTGAGCCTCTCCCTGCACCCCCTTGTACTGTGCGTACATTCAACAGCATTTGCTAGAACAAGACTTCTGGGAATAGAAATTGGAAGACATCCAGATATTTCAAGCTTGCAGGCTCTTTGCATCATGTCCTCTGCAAAACAGGCTCCCTTTATGAGGAGAGAATAGGCAACCCATTGATGCTTGTGTTAACAGGACAGAAGACCACCAAGCAGCAGGCTTCACAGCAGCAGTGAGTCCTGACAACTGCAGCAATTTGCGGGAGGTGCTACAGACCTCTGAGGCATATTTCTCTGCCGAGACCATCGGCACCCATCCCTGTTTCTTCCTTGCTGACTCCAGACCATGTGTGGTCTCAGTGTCAGCATGCTGAAGGGTGCAGCACCCAGATCTGCACCCCACCACCAATTCCTGCTCCTCTACAGTTTGGTGGAATCAGGTGCTCCACAAAGGGAGCACAGTACACCCACTGATGGAAAAACAGGCCTTTTTGTGGATAGCCATGCCAGAGGCAGCACTTTGCTATCTGCAGGAAGTGAAAAGAATGGAAAACTCTTGTCATAGCTCTCAGGTGGCTGAAGATTATTAACAATGAACATGAGGGCTCTGGGGAGGGGCTCTGAGTAGCTGGGGGTTTGCCTGGAGAGTACCAGAATGCACCAAATATACAGGTGTGAAATATGCTGTAAGCTGCGATGCAGACATTGAAGTTATCTGGCTAAAAAATCAGGCCCTGCATCCACGTGTGAGCATTGGTGGCAATGGCCAGGTTTTCAGGTGCTGCAAGGATGGCACAGAACTCCTTAAATCATTGATCTTCCCCGAAAGAAAGGGAACATAAATCCAACCTCCAAAGAAGAGTTCAATGCACAGTATTCAAGATACTGTTGTTCTAAGAGGCAGATTAGAACTCCCTGAGAGTTCAGCTGTAGAAAGTGTTATAAATAATAGCCGCCCATGTGCACAGATTTGAACAAGTTACTAGAAGCAGCATTGGACATGTAATAATGTTTGGGATTTGCCATGCACAGGATCAGAATCATAGCCAATGAAGTTAATTGGAGGCACAATTATTGCTAATTATTTTCCATCCACAAGAAGGGGCTGGAAGGAGGATCTGGGCAGCCTTGACCTCAGTGCCCAAACATGTAGAAGTAAATGTTTATTTCCTAACAAAAAACAAGAGAAAATTAATGGGGAAAGTCTGGTTTTATATTGGCCTAACATGATTTCCTAAAGCTTAAGCAATTTTCAGAAGAATTCTGAAATAAGCAATTAAGCATTAAAATATATTCTAAATATAAATGTTTCAATATCTTTTTATTCAGATCAGCCATTGACTGACTTTGACCCAGGATACTAAATAACTATGTTCCAAATTTTTCAATTAGTCTGCTGCTCATCAGAAATGCCCTGCTCCTTTTCAATTTGGAGTTTGTCTGGCAAGAATAACAGGTTCTGATTGAAACTAGACCTCACTTAATCATATTGTTCATCTGAACTAGAGTTCCCTTTAGATGTTGACACTAAGTTAAAAAAGTCTTTCAGGCATGATTTCTAGATAATCAGTCTTCTAGAGGAGAAGCATGCATTCACACCAAGCTAAAAAGAAAATCGTGCAGAACTAAAGAGACAGCATCATTTAGAGGACACTAAGAAAATTATCAGCATTATAGTTTCCCTAAGCAAGGGCTATATATTGTCACTCTATCTACCTCCTTTTCAACCTCTAGTAGTTAGGGACTCTTTCAGATAATTTCAATATGCTTATTATACTTGTAACATCAGAGGAAGAGTCCAACAGGTGGAGATGCCCTAAGTAGTCCCACACTAATGTCCTGACCACAAAGAATGGCACCATGCCATGGTAGATGATGGAAAACCATCACAGGACAGACAAACATCAGGGATGACAAGCTATGAATACAAACCCACTGGAAGGTAAGGTACTATCAGCTCCTCAGTCCACAGCATGTATTCCTAGTTTATTTCATTGTCGGAGGCCTGGGCCCCCACTGGGGTTGGAACCCCTGGTTCACCAGGCAGCCCCTGTCTGCCCTGGAGATTCTCTTCCTTAGGTTCGTCATGTTGGAAAGAACGAAGAGAGACATCTTCTTTGCTGTTTCACGAGTTGTTTATTTTTCTTATCTAGACCTCAGAGGCAGAGGCAGCGTCCTCCAAGGACACCAGGGCAGAAAGGCAATGGCTGCTAAAAGGCTGCTGCCTTTTATATCTTACTAACAACCATTCAAGAAATAATACGTATCTTATTTTCTTTTCAACACCAGTAAACCCTCATCTTATTGACATGTCTTTTCAATACTAACTTTTTTCCACCAACCAACACACCACAGGAGCTGATGTCAGAGAAGAGAGGAAGAGAAAGAGGAGAGAGGAGAAGAAGAAAGAATCTCCGTCTTGTCTCTATATAATACATAGAGCAAGATCCTAAAAACTACAACCAAACTCTGTGGTACACTTAACAAAAATCTCTTCACCTCTCTGGTGCCTCCAGGTTCTCCCAAAAGTGGAGGGAGCTTCTCCAAAAGCCTAGGTCGCTGGCTAGGCCACTTTTGAGGAGCTCTTAGGATATGAAGAAACTACCAAAGGAGCAGGAGAAGCTTTCAGGCTTTCCTGGACTCCGACATTTCATCACTTGCCAAAGATCACTAGAAGACCAAAAAGGTAACACACAGTCATGCATTTGCAGATTAGGGCTGACTGTCCCTTTTTTTAGGAGGTTCACACTCTTTATGCTTACTCTGCATAAGACCTGCACAGGGGGTGGGTGGGGGAACTCAGAGCACAGCTCACTGAGCAAATCCCAGCAGCATTTCTGGCTCAAACTTGCTGTCCCCACCTCCTGCTTGCACAGGGAACCTTCACCATGGAGTCCCTGAACCGTGCAGGGGAGGTGGCACTGCTAGGCTGGGGGCACTGCCCAGATCAGCTGCAGCAACACTGGCATGAGGTCAGGCCAAATTATGGCCCAAGTCCTCTTCTGCAGAGGAGTGTTCAACAGACTCATGGCTCAAAGTGCATGAATGCCATGCAATTATAATTTTTTTCCCCCTGAATCTCTCCCCACTTATTTTACCTACAGACAGTGATGATTGGTTTTTAGACCTTCCTGCATTAACCCCCACTCCCCCCCCATCCTGTCTCTCATCTGGTTTCCTACAGCAGAACTGGGCAAGTTCCAGAGGGCACAAGATGACCCAAAGGAACACATGTTCTCATCATTCTTCTAGCTAAGGAAATTTGCTCAGCACTCATGTGTGTTGTTGAGGTAGCTGCATTAGACATGGAATATGAGATTCAGGAGGCAGCACAAGCAGAACATTTGTATCTTACTCCTCACTAAAATGAAGCTGAAGAAAGGAGGTAGCATTGCTGAAAAATTGTCTAGCTATATGAAAGCAATTCCCAGTTATAATTAAAAAAACCAAAAACAAAAGCAAGCAGAAAAATTCCCAATAAATATTCTGTCTGGAAAACATTTTGAATGCAAGTGGAGAAGACTGCAGCAATAACAAAGGGGTGTGGGGAGCAGCATAAACGCTGTGTGTTTAACTCTGTGTCTCCTGAGCAGTCCCAGGCTCCAAAGGGCAGAGTATCTTCAGCGCCAGGACTCAACACCGGGAAACACAATTCCTGATAACAGTCAGTGATGAAGATATCGTGACCTTGCTGGAAATATTCCTTATGCTCCCTGCCAAGGAAAATGGTTGAGCACAAGCTATTAAGCTGCGATAGCTACCTACCCACTTTATTAGTGTGCGCTGAATTTGTTTGGTTTAAATGACTCCCAGGGGAACAAAGAGCGGAAACGGGCATTACACTTGTTGCATATTTACCGCTGAACTCATTCAGCTCCATTACAGGCGGGGGAAGATTTCAAAGCCTTTGCTCACAAGTTGGAATGCTTACCGAGAAGACTATTCATAGACACAAGCTAAGTCAGCATTTCCTAATTTTTTTTTTTTTTTTAAGTAGAAGAATTTCAGGATCTGAAAAAAGTCTTATATAGCAAGATCACATAGTTGTCATAACCATATAAAAGTTAGGTCAACATTAGTGTTCATTTATTGCTTTTGTTCCACTCTAACCCCTCAATTAAATTTCTTTGCTCACATGACTAATGAGACATGTGAGGGTCTGGTCTTGATTTTTACCTCTTCTTCATTTGGGTATTCATCTCCTAATATCTTACAAAGCACAAGTGAAGCACTGCACTAAAAGACGTTCTCCCTGCCAGTTGGATGAGCTCAGTTCCACGGAATAAATCAAAACTTAGCAGCTGCAGTGCTCAGTGTGCATTTTTCACACAGTATCAATGAATTACTAAAACAAGCATTTGGAAGGTCTGAACTTTCACATCTTGCCATTAACTCCTTGCTGCTACTGAAAACCCTGGATCAGGGTGATACAAGTCTGACACCCGTTTACCCCATCTTCTGGACCTTCAGGATAGTCAAACTCATCCAGCCTGCAAAACTACTTCAGCTTGGGCCTATCAGACATGAACTATATGTTCAAACAGACCAGTGCTTTAATAACCTTACAAGGTGAAGAGGTTCAGAGTTGCTTTGCAGGAAAATTAACAGTCAGGCTTCTGTAACATGAGAACAGAGTCAGTTTATGAGCAACGCAGATGTAATGTAAAAGCCTGGTTCTATAAAAATACTGATACTCTCTATTTTAAAGACAGATTAATCCTCTCAGCACCTTCCTCTTGGACATGGCACTGAAGTTACAGGGTCAACCCCTTGGCTCCTTTTCAGAGGGCTTTTAACTGCACTCTAGTAACCCTCAGCAGAGGACTAGCCATGGCAGACATCAGTGCCAGCATTGCTTGCATTAGTTTTTGTCCCACAGACAGGAATATCACACCTTCAGACATCTGTGTAGTTCAGGTAATTAAAAAGGGACATAATGAACAAACATTTAAATTTTAAATAAAGAAGGGAAACAGAACACTTGAAAAAGTAGCAGCTAATTTCAGTGAGAACAACTGCTAATTCTTGTGTTTCTTTTATGGCCTGAGCCTGTTCTAAATGCTGATAGTCAGACTTGTTACAAAGCAACCCTAGGCACTTAAAAACTAGGGAAAGGTTAAATACATGTAGGGACAAGGAAAAAGAAAATAAGATTTTTGTTAAATAAGGTCTTATCTATTGCTAAACAATAGCAGATTAACTATGCAGAGCACTTAATTCTAATTTTTATGTCATCAGAAAAGCTAAATCCAGGAATAAAACCCCAAACAAATAGGAAAGCATGTGTTCATGTTTCCAGATTTACTGTTGCTGGACTTTCCCCTTTCTTACCGAGAGTAAACAGAGCCTCTGAAAGAGCAAGCACATGGGGTGACTAATAACTATAACTTGGGTGTCCCTGGGGCTGCCTGGACTTCTTTCAGAAAGCAAAGGAAGGGCTCCGTAGCAGTCCTGCCAGACTGTCCTTTTTTTTCTTGACATTTTCAAGCTAAGAGGCTGGAAGACTTTCATATCTTGTTTACAGCTTTAGAGAAGTCATATTGCTAGCAAATAGGGTAGAGGGAGGAAAAAAAGAGTGCATTTGGTTTTGTTTGTTTTTTTTGAAAGCATCGCCCTTCCCCTAAGCCATAGCTCCTCCCCTTCACTTCAGAAATAGCATTTCTGTGTTTTACCCAAAGGGGAAAAGTAACCATCCTTTGTGTTGTGGCATGGTGCTGCAGGAGGTTTTTGTACCTTTGTGCACAATTAGCTGCCAGCACGGTTGGCCTTGTCTCCCCCTCAGAGCAGCTCTGAGAGGCACTGATAAGACATTTTTCTTCTCCAGCAGCAACTATCAGCATCCATGAGGCAAAAGAACCACCACAGATGTTGAAAAAGCCATTTGGAACACAGAGCTACAGAGGTTCGTTTTTCCTCCCCCCCTCACTCCCAAGCAGGATAAAAAAAGCACCTGACTTGATGGAACAAAGCCAGGTTTTCTGGCCTGATTATTCTCTGCTGTTGAACAATGACCATTTATGCTAAAGATAAAAAGCAAACTCTACAGAGAAACAGATGAGACTGGGGAGGAACAGCACGGGCAGGCTTAGAAGGAGTCCATGAGGGGAAGTCCCTTAAAAATGCCTCATGACAAGCCTGCAGTTGGGCTTTGGAGACAACTGCTTGCTGAACAAGTGGTCTAGTTCCCTCCTGAAAGCTGAAGTAGAAGTAGAAATGAATACAAACCCCAAAAATAAGTACTAAAAGATAAAAAACCCCAATCATGTTTAATATAAATAAAACTAGCTTTTTACTCAGAAGCAGGATTCCCCAGTTACACTTAAAAGCCAATGTTTTGGGTAACCAGGAAAGCCAGATTAAAGCAAAATTATTATTTGGAAAGATCAAGAAGGTAAAGCAAGCCAAAGTGCTCTTTATTCTCTGTGAGTCAGTTTAAGGGGGCAAGGTACACCACAGCATGCATTATATGCTGAATCAGCACCTTCACTGTGGGCTAAGGGTGAACAGGACAATTTTAAAGGTAGAGGGAAACCACACATGGTGGGATACTGCTGAAAAACACACGATGATGGAAGCAATACTTTGTGGTGGAGGAGCTGGAATACATCCCCAGCCCTTACCACCACTACCTTGTAAAGGATCAGAATTGTTTAAACTGCTTCAGGAATGTCCTTTTTCTCACTAGTAACTCTGGACATTTGCTAAATATTTGCTTAAATATATATTTTTGCCAAATATTTTGCTAAATATTTGCTAGCAGCCCTATTAGTGTGGGCCAGGTATCTGAACAGCCAGCTTCCTTCTCTGGAGCACGGCAGCCTGTCCCACCAGGGCCAGTGGTCAGCCACCTTCTCCACAGGAAGGATGAGCAGTAATTAGAGACAGACATTTTGAAGAGTAAATCCAGCATGCAAGAGAGGGACTAGAAAGCAGGCTTTACTCCCTATACTTTTAACTAGTTTTGTCTTGAACAGAAGACACAGAAGTCTAATTTTCCCCAGTAAGGGGGAAGAGAGTGGCTCTGCAAGGCTCTGAAAACTGTCAAAAATTCAATAGGAAATTTCAGACAGAGTAAGTAGGAAAGACACTTCTTTGCAACCAAATGAAAGCCTCTGGATGGTCTGAGGAAGCTTGTATTCCCAAAGTTTTAATTCCAGGTCAAACATCATTTACCTTCCTCTTTCATGTTATAATTTAATGGAGAAGGAAGCCAATTTTCTCAGACAACCCCTCCCTAATTTCCCTTCACAGAAGATGATCTTGCACTACCAAAATTGCCTGCCCAGCAGTCCTGTGCAGGTCAGGGAGGTGCCACCATGGATTTGCAGAAAATGTCTATTTTCCCCATCCCCTTTTATGCCATCCTTTATACCTTTACACCTGACCTACAGGAAGGCTTTCCAAACCCCCACCCTTCTGCCATAGTGGCAGAACCCCCATGCAGTCCTGCTACACTGCACAGGATGTACTCCTGCTGTCTTCATCCCTCTCAGGCACTGGGCATGTGCCAGACAGCCAAAAAAAGGGAGCAGCTGCTGTCAAACCCACTGGCCAGAGATGAACTGAGACTTCTCCAGGCACGTGAAAAGTAGTGGGAAAGGTGACGCATACAGAGCCATAAACAGGAAACTGCTAGGTCATGGGATCAGTGTGTTGGATTTTGTGAGTTTGTCCCTCTGAGACTACACAGTGGCACACATGCACAATTTAGCACTTCATCCTTTTTTCAGCTTTCTTTAGCCACTCTGGTTTTTAAGCAAAGCAGAGCTGTGTCCCAGCCTAAGAGCAGAACCCATGTCAGGACCACAGGGGGAACAGCCCTCCCTGAGTCAGGTCCCCCTCACTCATCTGACCACTAATCCTAAAACTAGGAAGAGTGTTAATTCTCTCCCCCACAGCCCCCTGCTGCTTCTGCTACTTCATTATCCTTACAAAGCTATACAGAGGGAAAAACAATCTGTCCAGAATCATTTGGGAGTGAAGGATTTAAAAAAAAGAAAGAAAATAGTGACACTGTTGCAGACATGTACACAGAGAAGCCTTTGTGTGCCAGAGCAAGGGAGGCAGCAGAGATATCTCCATTAGTTTACAGCAACAGAGCAAGCTAGGGTGGAATTAGCAACAAACTCATTAGGATGCAGTTTAATCACACCACCCAAAGGCAGGCCTGCTAAATAACGTTGCTGGTGTGATTTCAAATATCCTTGGGCTTTATTTGATCACTTTACATGAGGCAGGGTAGCTGTTTCTCCATCACTGCTGTACTATGGGATATCCCCAGCAGTTTGGGGTTAGGCAGGTAAGGATTAAAATCCCTTCCCTACCAATTTGCCTAGCACAGATGCTGCAGATAGAGGGCAGCTGGTTTACTGCAAATGTTGCTGGTTTGTACTTTTGATAGTCTTACCACTGTCTGCTTCCTCTTCTTCCTCTCCACATGTTTTCCAGACCCTCCTATCCGGAGTGTACTTTGAGATAAGCCCTCAGGACTGAAGAGCAAAACATAGAAGACACAGCCAGCACCCCTCCCACACACACTGCAAGCCCAGAGGTCATCAGATAGGTGAGGCAAATGAAGTCCCACTGAGGTCAAGCCCTGCCTGGCTAAAACAGGAAGCAGAGTGAGCCCTTGACCACAACTTGTGGGATTGTCAGATGTTTTAAACCAAGCTGTTGTAGCTCAATCAGCTCCTGTCCCTCCTACAAATGAGGCTATAAATACCTATTCTGTCAGCTGTGCTATAGATTCAAGTTCATCAGTGAGTGAAGAGAAAAATCCAGCACTGTGTGAACAAGTCACCGAACTGTAATCAGACGTTTCGTGTTTTCTGTCTTTTATGGACAGGTGCTCAGCAAGGAAGAGCTTGGCTTCCTCCAGGGAAAGCAAGGCAGGTTACAGAGCCATATTGCCAAAGCTAAGACTGCCTGGTCTCATTTTGCTGGAAAAAATGGCAGAATTAGCATTTGACATATGTGTACCTGTACCCTACACCAGATGTCAACACTTACTTTTTATAGACTTGTACAACAACAGCTATTGGAGGCCAAATATAGAAAAGTTTCCTGAGGCTATCTCTACACTTACCTGAGATTTATTACCCTAGTGACCCTGTTCTCACATTCTTCAGTGTAATCTGTGAAGCATTCAACATAAAGCCTTCAGGTGCCCTGGAAACCAAGATATATGTTAAGGCCAGATAAGGGCAGAAGCTTTTCATTGGTCTCCTGCCACTGTTGTATTCAGAGATCAGTCAGCCTATTAAGTTACTCTAATTAAAATATTTCTGCTGTCTTTCTTGGCAAAGCTTATTAATTTGAAATTGTGCATGAAGACTATAAGGATGCACTTAGAAAGCTCTGCAAAAGGTAGCGGAAAGGGGAGATTGCTATTCTTGCAGACCAGGGATAGTCAGACTCTTCATTAGAAAGGGGAGCAATCAGCTAGAAAATGAAACAGACCGTGATGTAAGATGTCAAGGTGCACTCTGTGGAAATACATTCTTCACTGAGATACTTCAGGACTTGCTGGAAATTTCTTGCCACTGCCAGGGAAACAATAGCAAAGTGCTCAGTCAGGGGAGGAGCAAGCCCTCAGCAAAACTCCTCATGCTGTGGAAATTGCCACCAGCAGAATTTGGGTGTTTCATCCATTATTCAGCAGCTGCTGCCACCTCTCATTCACATATATCATATTGGGCATAAATAAGTAAAACACCATACCTACAAATCAGTGACAGAGGAGAGCATTAAAAGCTAATGAACAAGCAGACTTCTTGCATTTGCTTGTCCTACAGTCTGACACTGACCATTTCAACAGCAACTCTTGTGCTGAGATCCTGATCTTGGACCATTTTTATTCGGTTACATTCCAGGGAAGATTTTTCACCTTCTTTTTCAGTGACAGTTATCTTCTTTTTACCTGGAAAATTGTTCCACTCCATCCCATTTCATTAAATAACTTTAGAATTCTTAAATAGGCTCATAATAAATTCCATTAAAAGTGTTTGTATGGAGTATGGAATGTTCTGGCCTGTCACTACTGCTTGCGAGGATCCTCATAGCTTAACTCAGCTGTAGCATTACTTCTTTTCTCAGAACCAACCTAACAAAAAAAGGCATCAAATCTTTTCAGTGTTGCTACACATTCAAGGAAGATTTCTGCACCCTAGGCTTTCTATGCAGTCTTGACTTCAAGCTAGGCTAGGTCCTGAAGCAGTAGATCCTGCTCAAGAGACTGCCTCATTAACCAAGGCAGTAATCACAGCCAGACTTCACAATCCTCATTCCTCACCTGCTTCCAGGATCACTGCGCTGTGCTGGGCAGGGTAGACTACTCTGCATTCTCACATTGTCAGCTAATCCTGGGAAAGGCTTCTGAATGCTACCTTGCTCTGGAGAAAGATGTTGCAAAATGCTAAAAACACATGTAGTTTACAAATTTCATTGTTTCTTTCTTCCTCTTCTCAGACTCAGTAGCTCTCGGGGTCCTGCTACGAAGCTGCTGAACCAGTGTAACCAAGCCGTAGCCAACAAAGCCAAAATTTGTATGTTAAATACAAAACCCAAACAAAACAGAAACACACACAGTGGTTTAATTATACACAACCACATTTAGGTGTCACCATAACTGGTGAACTAGAAACTTAACCTGAAGGGAAAAAAATCAAACAAACATGCTTTTCTTTCCACCAGGAGTCAAGATTTTTACTTGTCCACACAGTACTACAAAGGCAAGAAAAAGAAGTAAGAAGGGGTCAGGAGGACTCAAATCAGCTGCTCTTCCTTATCAGCAAATTTTGTAATTAATTGCAAAGGAATTTGTATAACAAAGGCTTTTGGAAAAGAATCTAGAACAGAAAGTAAATGTTAATTATTATTGGTTGGCCTTTGGACACCTCAAAACAGAATTATGCATTTTTGTTTATTCATGCAGAAAGTAGAATATTTAAGATTTACTCGGAGAGTAATTTCTCATAGACCCTAATAGAGCATTAGATACTCAACTATTCCAAGAGTGCTGATGACATTGTCAAGCACACAAGCATTTTATTATCTGGTCTACCTATCTCTCTTTAAGGTACCTCAGAAATTGAAGGCATCTTTGAGTTTCACACAGGAGCAAGATGTTTCGAAGCCACCACAGTATAATGAAGATATTTCAGAACTTACTAGTTCAGCAAAGCTGATCCAGGTACTCAATAGCTCATTGCAGCACAGGGAAGACAGGAAGAGCCTTTGCTCAAACTGTAAAGTCAGTCTCACTTATCTAATTTTCATCTTACTGTAAGGCAATAGAGATTTTTAAGAAGCAGATTATAGCTAGGCTCTACATATTGTCACATTTGTATCAAGGAAAAGTAATTTCAAACTTGTAGCATGTGCAAGTATATCTGAAGACCACTACTTCCCTGTAATGCTAACAATCTGGATAATGTATTCTTCAAAATCAGCACTAGACTTAAAATGTTTTCCTTTTGGAAACAGGCAGTGTTTTTGGGTGTTCACCATAGCTGCTTTTCATCAACATTTTCCTCCTAAACCAAGAGATTCCTTTCAATTTGTTTGATTAAGAATGTGTTTACTGTCATACATTCAAAACAGCACCTGCATTAATGTCAGCCACATTTTATAGAAGATGACATTATTTCTGAGACTTTTGTTGGTCTGTGATTATTTGAACACTCTGTTTTAACAGAGGACTCTGGACTCAGAAATTTGATGGTCATCGTACAAGAGAGGAAGATCTCTTAATCAGATCTAATAAAAGTTTACCTGCAGGTCAGTAAAGCCCTGGAGAGGAGATAGCTTATGTCTGCCCAGCACCTACCTCTGCTTCTCTCCATCCATCAGGCTCTAGCACAGCAGGAAGTTCAGCCCTCTGGACAAGTCTCAACTCTTTCCAAACACGAAGTCTAAGGGCAGGCACCACGAGCACAGCATCCAGTGGTGTGAGATCCAGCAGCAGGGGCTTTTCTCTGCAGCTGAGGGATCTGCCTGATCATGAGCAACCACAGTCAGCTGTCCAGCAAAGACTAAGGTGGTGAGGCACCACCAGGTATCAGATTTTCCCTCAGGATCACTTCTAAGTGGGTTTCACCCGACTGCTCCTTCAGCATCTCTTGATCTCTTGCAGTCACCCTGTTCACCTTCTCTTTAGAACTCTTCCAGGAGTGAATAATCCTCTCTCCTAATAATTCCTGCCTTACACCTCATTGCAGGAGAAAAGCCCCATGCTTGAGTGTGTTGTCTCTTGTCTCAACAGCTTTCTTCTTGAGCTGTGCAAGACTCATCGACCCCCGCCAAGGCTTTTAAAATCCATTCTCTTTGCCACTTCAGCCTATTCACAGACAGCACAGTCTGGCCTGAGACTGCTGCACACACAAAAGTGTATCTGCCTGGTATTTGCTCCTCTTCTTGGAAGTTTTGTGTTCAAGTCACAGGCAAAAGACAAAATGGCTCTTGACCTAGATGGTTGCTTTTAAATACAGCCATAAAGCTCATAGAGATATATGGCACCATAAAAGTAGTCCACTCCAGCTCCCGGCTTTCACTGTGCTTTTGTGTAACATTTCCACCCCCTGCTGAGAATGGAAGAAGTCTTGGGTGATAAGAAATTCTGCCTTAGTCGGAGAGTTCCAGAAAAGCCAGTAGAACCATATCAGAATTAAGTCATTGCAGAATTTAAGGCGATGAACTTTCCCATGTTCCTTTCTGCTTTCCATAACCTGGTGTTTCTAGAGCTAGAGGTCACTGCTTGGATTGTACCCAAATAATGCCAAAAGAACCAACACCCAACACGCCTTACCCCAAAAAAACCCCAACAACAGAAATATCCAGCCAAACTGACTACAATTTCAGCTCTGGAAACTCTTTATACTAAACGAAAAGTTTTTGTCTTCTTTATGTTAAATCAAAAAGAAATAAATCAGAATTAAAATGGTAGGTACTCCCCAGAAGAAAGGACAAGACATGTCAAGGTAAGAAAAGACATCTCAGCTGGCAATGATCAGTGTCTCAGAAATGCCTACTCACCAGTGAAATACAACAATTCACTGCACAGGCAGATGCGTGTCAAGGTCTGCTAAGAGATAATAAACCTAGGCTTGAAATTAGTTCATTCTAAACATCTGGGCTTTCATTCATCCTGGGGGAAAATCTGTAGGTTTGTTTCTCATTCCAAAAGAATTAGCCATCCTGCTCTTGCAATGAGTCAGCTCACCTTGCCAGGCCACAACCTGGGTAGGAAATAGCATTGATCTGCTCTAACCACACAAACTTCTCTGAAGCAGATCCTGTGCAGCTTGAGAGGCTCATTTCCTAGGAATATCCACTAGGTATCTGCTTACCCTGGCACAGGGACAGAGAAACAGCAATACAAAATGTCAGATAGATCTTGTCAGGGCTTGTCAGCTTGGGAAAGTTTTCACTGTTTCTCTTGGGCACAAGTGTTCTGCACCTTTGAGAGGCTAATTTTAATGGCGTGAGCATCACTTGGGAGAAGGGGAGATGAGACATTTGCCATTGTTATTGCCTTAAGAAAACTCTTCAAACAGTTGATGCTTTTACAGCTTGGCTGTGGGGAAAATGTCAGGTTTCTTAACTTGACAGAAGGCAAAAAGAAAAGCTGTGTTAAGAGGAAACCCACACAGAAAGGCTGGGAGACACATGCATGCCTGGTTAACAGCACCTTTCCAGGAGTTACTCTGCTCACTAAAGCTATCAGTGTCGCCTCATGGCAGTTTAGTCTCCATTTGGCTCTGGTTGGGTAAGTTTCCATAACATCAAATGGCTGCTGGCATTGCACTAATTGGCATCTTGGCTGGGCAGAAAAGTGAGTAAAGACATGAAGAGGCAGGACAGGCACCCCTTGGGAAGGCCAGTCCACTGGATTTGACTCTGCATCTTAGACAATGCTTGACAAAAAATGCAGAGACTGGATTTTAGTGCTGCTTGTACTGAAATCATACTAAAGCTTAGCTTTTAGAGTATCAGAGAGAAATATACTAGAGCTTTTAGAATACTGCTGATATATCCACAAGGGATTCATTCCTTTTGCCACATGTAAGGAAGGTATCTAGTTAGAAAATCAAGAAATTAGATCTACTATGAATTTGGTTTTTGAGATTACCAAAACAACAGAAGCTAAATAGCCAAAGCATGTTACTTGTTTTGAATATAGGCTTCAGTTTTGCTTTTCTAAGATGTTATTATATGATTACTAAATAGATTTGAAAATCAGGATTTAAAGTAGATTCTCTTTTATGGCCAGTCAAGACAAAGTAGAGCAACACTACAGAATATCAGAAAGGAGGATGTATTTTAAGAAGAATTTATCCTGATGTTCAGGAATTCCCAAGTAGGAGCCAGGGCTCCATCAAACACTGGCCTCTTGTCTCAAACATGGTCTCTGCATATTGTCAATATAGATCTCTTTTCCAGCTTTCAGACCACATCCTGTATCACTTATTGCTAATTAATCCCTGAGGGGTTCAGATATTTAATATTGCAACATGAGAAGATGTCTTAGAAGCAAAAAGCCTAAATCAAAGGCACCAAGGCTTTAACCAAAGAATTAATCACAAAGGGCCAGATTGCCTCTGGAAGCAGAGCTCTGCTCTGTGCAGGAGAAAAGGGGCATCACCTCCTGATACACTGGAAATATCAAGTCCAAGCCTGGAAAGAGCAGAAGCAGCCCAGGAAGTGCTCTAATTTCTGACATTAGCCTGAACTCCTGCAAGGATACTGTGGGTGGAGGATCAACCAAGCCCACAGTGTTCATTAACTCGTGGCAAGAAAACAAGTGGGAAATGGGTCCAGGATTTTGCCAGAAGTAATTTCCAGGTTAGGAGGAGATTTGCAACTAGTCACTTGTAACTGAAAACTAATCCATGGTCTCCATGACCTTTACGTTTGATAGAAGTATAAATGTGCTGGCAAGTGCTTGTAGAAAAGATGCCACAACAGAATGATTTTATTGGTAGAGCTTCCCTTGGTTCTGCTGGCGAAATATGCCAAACTGACAGACAGAGACCAATCCAAGGACTTCTGCCTGTTTTAAAACGTCATAAAAACGAAAAGCAATGAGCAATTTTGCCTCTCTGCAAGGTTTCATGGGCCTGGTAGCAACCCTCCATGTCTATGGAACAGCTTTAAACAACATGAGTGGGCAAGACTTAGGTGGGAAGTCCAAGTTCGCCTCTGTGGAGAAAGGCAGCACATTGCCTTTGTAACACCTGAACTGCCCCACGAGCTCTGCTTGGGCTTCTTGAGCAGGGCTTGAGAGGATGCAAAGATACCACCCTTGTGCTCTGTGTGAGGATGCAGCCTCCTGCCTGGAGCACTGACATGACAACATATAGCTCCCACAATTGGGACAGACACAGTTTTTGCATTCATAGGCCCAGATTTGTAGTCAGGGTGCAGATGGCATCATTATCTACTCCTCTTTTGTTTCCTAAAGAAGTACACATTTAAACAGCATGAGAACAAGGGCCTGTCATGCCATGGTTTGTCTGAAATTGTCATTATCTCTAAAGCACATGTCACAATGTCAAGATTGAAATAAATGTATCAGCACTTTACCCAGTTGACAGAACATGACACCATCTAAGGAGGTTGACAGAAAAAGTAGGTAAGGCTGAAAAGTGTTCCAGGATGGAGTAGGGGAAATATAATAGCAGCACACAAATCTTTGGAAATGGTAGATTTGCCTTATGTTCCCATTCCCATGGGATGATGTGGAACAGCTTATTTGGAAGGTAAAGGGCATCCACATGTCTTGTCATTAATACTTGGGGGTCCTTAACTCCACAAGGTGCATCAGGCTCCCTTTGACTACAGTCACTGATAATTATAGAGCATGAGCAGGTTTCTCTTGAGCCCTACACTGGTTTCTATCTCAGATCAGCTTCCATCAGCCAAGCCAGTGTCAGATGACATTCTAGGTTTACAGCAGAGATCACCATTTTCCTTGCCAGCTCCAAGAGCTTAATGACAAACTATGAAGTTGGAAACTATTTTAATGGGAGCACACAAGCACAGGAAGTAGTGAAAGTTTTTCAAAATATCCAGTGGGGCAGAGCTCTCTCCTGCCTGTGGATGCTAGCAAATAACAAGGACCACATTTTAGTTAATAATTACCAGGTGCACCAGGCCACCAGATCACGCTGCCCTGAACAAAGATAGAGGCTACTTCCACAGTGTCAGGCAGCTGCTCCATCTGCTGGATTAAGCCTACAGCTAAAGTGGTTTAGCTCTCATGAATGTGAGAGTTATGTGTCCTGTCTGTCAGTCAGTCTGTGAATTGCAGCTATGAATAATTTTAGCAGCCTCGGGAAGGCCATGAGTACCACGGAGGTCTAAGTGGTGTGGGTGAGTTGAGTCACTGGAGTAAGGATTAAAAATGGTAAGGCCATGGGCAAGTTGGCCAGTCTCCAGTTATTCTCTGATGAGACAGGCACTTGAAAGTTAATTTGTGAGGTAATGGGACTGAAGTCAAACCATAAATGAAGTTTCTTAAAATATATAAACAGATAAGCATTGATGCTGATGTTTCTGGGTTTCTAGGGTACACAGAATGTCAAGTGACTGATGATGCATACAGAAAGCTTTGCAACAAAGGGGATCAGTATTTGCTGAAACAGAGCACATTATGGAGTTTCGCTTTTGAGAGAGCTGAATGCCAGTGTGTTCGGTCTTCCACCCTGATAGACCCAGTCAGCTCAGAGAAAAAAATTCTGTGTCACTTCACACCCTGTATGGTATTTTTGTCATGGTAAAACAGGATGATTTTTAAAAACATACTCACTTCGCACAGCTTTAAATGACTACACAGATGTAAAATAAAGAGCATTAGCTTTAACTGCAATTGAAAACAACAAAAAAAAGAGGATTGGGAAAAGACAGATACTTTTCTTTAAAGTGACCATCATTCTTGGATACCAGATAGGATATTTCAGTTTGCTTGCACTGTGAAGATTCAGTGAAGATTCAGTTTAATTTGTGTCTTTTCTTCCCAGGGCAGATCACATTTATTCTTATAAAAGCTAAAAAAACCCAAACTGCAATGAAAATGAAGGCTGGGACAAGGCAGTAATGAAAGTAATGAAAACTATGTCGAGTAAAGTGCACCTGATGCAGAGTCATAACTTCTCCATGGATTGAGGCAAATACATCTATAAAAAAAGACTAGGTACAGAGCAGCTACTAATGCATGAAGATGTATGAAAGTTATTAGCCATGACACAGTTATGAATATATTTCTTATTGAGGAGGATCTTGTTTTGGGAACCAAGGACCAACAGATTGCTATTTTCTTCTCAGAAGTGATGGATAAATTTTGTGTGATATTGGGTTAGCTGTCATTTCCTCATCTGTGTGATGGTTATTTTAAGTACAATCTCTGTGTGACAGCAAGGTCACTTTCATCCTGGAAGTTTCAGCATAAACATAATATATCATTCTTCTTAAACGAAATTATTTACAGCACCTGCAAACAAACCTATTGTCTGTATCCACCAGAATTAATTTCATACTCAGAGATGTCACTGAAAGAAATCCCAAAATATGAAAGAAGAAAGTATGGCCTTCCTAAAAATTGCTGGGATAGGAACTTTTTTTTGGGTCCTGGATATCTGTGCAGCTGCTTCATCTGCTGCTTTCCCAGTTTGGTGGGATCTGCTGAGAACAATAAATTCCTTTCCTCATTTATGTTCTTTGGGTTAGAAGCTGGAACAAAGGACTAATGGCAGGGCTAGGTCTTTCCTCTCTGTTTTGATGATTTGAAAACACAACTGCTCAGTAGCCACAAGAGGCCTGTGCTGGCTGCCTGCATTTGCGTCCTCATTCCTAAACCCTGAATCATGGTGGGAGCACTGAGATTAGCCAAAGGACTGCATGAGATGACTCACGAAGGGGTTTCCAGCCATGCACCCCTTTTTCTTACTGCTCTTACCATTGTTCTTCTGCCCCAGATCTTTATTTTGCCCCAGATCAGTATTTCTTTATCTCGTCTGGTCCAAGAAGATGGCAAATGCTGTTACTCTACTTGTGGGCGTGAGTCCCTGGGCTGTAGCACACCACGTGATAATAGTTAACTATAAGAATCTCACAGTACCATAGCCCCTTCTTGGTGAGGAAAAACCCTTCCAAACCTGACTAGTGAAGTGTAGTTTGGAGTACTATGCAGCAGGAATACAAGTCAAATAAAAATACTCAGTATTATGTTAAATAATACTGAGTCCTAGCAGATTTTACTCCTACTGCCTCACAGTGACTGGCAGAGATGTCTATCAGAAGATATTTGAGAGACAGCTACATCAAAACACCAGGGTGACACATGCACAGAGCCTTTTATGATATAAATAGGATGTAATTAAAATTCTTTTTACATAGAATGATAAACATACCACTTCAGATTATTAACTTTGCAGTACCACCAGTGGTACAGGGCATTTCCCCTAAAAATACAAGATGCTGGCAGTGTTCTGTAACCAGGGATTTTTTTGTATTTCTTGTGGGTTTCATAGTTAAAGTAAGAAGAAGATAAAGGACTATCCTTTGAGCTCCTAATGAGCTTGGTTCTGTGGTGAGAGTAGTGGAGCCTGATGCCTTTCTTGAACAAACAGTCTCTGTCTGTGCAATGTGTACACAGCTCAGTGAATTTACTGAGGGTGAACTGGGAGTACATCACACTGCTTCCCACCCTCTATTACTGACTCCTCAGACACTGACACCCATCCTGTCATATGGTAACTTAGGAAGAAAGTCCAGGCCAACAGACTGTTAATAAGGTATGGTGTCTTCTACTTACTGTAGTGATGTTAATCCTGCTCGCTGAAATTGTCTAACTGTAAAGAAACTCCAACCAACCACCAAAGCAATGGAATAAAAAAAGTCCAGAAGCCCCAAAACCCTTGCACCATAGACAGAATGAGTGTGAGCTGTCCAGATTCTCACTTATGCCATCCTCGACTCAACAGAAATTAATCTTTGTGCGGAATCCATCCCTAAGCTCTCTGCCAAGAAGACTGTCAAAGGTGTCAAAGATAGCACTGATCAGTGTATGATCTGTGTCTCCTGATCTAAAAGAGATTCTTGCATTTTGTGCTAGCTGATGTGGTGGCAAACTCAGCTTCAGGTGCACAGACAGTGCTGTAGAGCCTGAGGTGTGGAAGTCAGGCCCATGGGGGCACATTTTGGGTCCTCCCAATCGCAGAGCTGGGGGCAGGGTCAGAGCGAATCTGGGTCTGGTACACAGGCCAGGCTCAGCTGGAGCCTGCCCTAGGAGCTTGCATCTGGTGGGGAAGGTTGGGTTGCTTTTTGCAAACAGATGATTTTGTGCCCATTAAACCACACGTTGTTTGTACTTCAACGTGGTAGTGAACAGCTGTTCACATCACCATCAAGATGAAATTTTGAACCCTATCCATCTGGATGCCTAAGGGAATGCTCTCTGAGCTATACTCTCCAAAGATGCTACAAATTTTGTGATCTGTTCTCTCACTGCCACTGCCTTAAAATGTTTGCTTACTTTTTCTGCTCATACATGGCAGGAGCATTGAAGACATTTTTCTCTTCCACATCACTGACTCAAAGCTTGCTGTGAAATACCAAGGAAACTATGCCACACCACAGTACGTGTGTGGCACAACATACACAGCTTCATTCATGGGACAGTGGAGTAGTATAATGCATATCCTGGCTGCTATTCCCTAAACTAGGATCTAAATACCATTAATACTGATCCATGCCCAGAGCAAGTCTGATAGAGATTAGACATGCTCACAGAAAGACATTTCTGTCAGAAGGAGCTGGTGCACACAATGTGGAATTTATACACTTCACAGGATAACTGCATCCAGAAGCATCTTTCCAGATGGCAAAGATAAGTGATAATTGCTCTACCAGAACCTGCTGAAAATTAGGTACTACATTGGTACGTTTTTAGGAAACTGCAAGCAAAAGAGTTTAACTATACTGTACTAGCAGCTTGTGTCACATGGTTGTAAGCATTTTTGATCTGGTTTTAGGAAGATCTTTGTGTCTTTCCAACAACACCAAAAGAAATGCTTCTCTGCTGACACACATTGATCTCCTTGCAAAGCAGATCTGTGTGTGAAGCTCCAAACACTCGTTAATGTTCCTCCCCAGGTGCTGCTGTGCAACTCTTCACCTGATTAACTGTGAAACCTCCCAGCCCCAAGGACTGGTTTACACAAAATAGTTCCCTCTAGTTTAACTACAATCAGTTATTATACTGATTCAGTTAATCCTTCAGAATCTCCTTTGGGGACACAGGTGCAATAATTTATATCAGTTATGACTTTGAGCAATTTACCTTTCAGTTATCAATTTAAAAGTTTGTTTCAGGTTCATAAACTACCAAGCTAAGACATAATTGCTAACAGCCAAAACACTGTGTTTCCAAATGATGTTTTCCTTAACTGATTACAGTTAAGTCAGTTCAACTATTTCTACAGATCAGCCCAAAATCCCCTGCTCCAATTACATGGGTTTTGGTTTCAAATGTTGAGCAATGCACAAGTGAATGATCCATCTGTCCCTGTGGTAAGCAAAAGGGTAAGGCAGGCAGTATTTGACCCCATTTTTGAAACAGCTCAGCATGCAGAAAATGTGTTGAGGAATCAGAATGAAATGACAGCAGTGAAGAATTTGACACACAATTCCTTGCAATCCATCATCCCACAACTCCTCAAAGACCCCCATCTTTAAGTACAGAGCATTTACCAAGTGTTGGATTTCATGTACATATTTGTCTCCTGTGGTTGTCCCAGACACTAATTATGGCCTTGTCTGTGCACTGTGGCTACTCTTATGATACACAAGGGAATAGGTTCATGTTTCCAGAAGCTTGGAGCTGGCATTGCTGAAAAAATGTTGAAACAAAAGAAGCAGTTCAGCTAAATGCAAGTGCTCCTGGTAGGGCAACCACCCCACTAGTAAAACTAGTTTTACTTCTAACCACCAGCTTTGGATTAATTAGCTATAAAACCCAGTTAAATAAGTGACTAGAATTAATTTTAATAAAATTAAATTACATTAGAGAAAAACATTTCCTCTAGGATGTCTAGGATGGGAGAGGACCACTAGGGAAGACAGTCCCTATGCTCTTACCTGATGGTTCTGACAGTGCAAAAACAAGTGCTATCAAACCCCTTTGCTTACCTATCTAGTCTTGTTTAATCAGACCAATACCTGCTGCAGACTCAGCAGGAAGCAGCCTGGGACTCACTGGCAAACTATTTTGGGGAGGAGGGTACCCTCAAGTCAGACTGGGGTGCATGGGACAGGCAAGCTTGTGCTGCCAGGGTGGAGGAACAGAGCTTGCTGCTGGCACACCTCAGGCTCCTGACACTGCACAGCTGCTTGCCAGAGTCAGGGCAGGGAGCCAAAGAGCCTTTGGAACTGCTTTCCTTTACTGCTCTGTTCTGGGAGCAGAGGGGGAAAGCAAGGAGGAGGGGGTTGAAGTAGGCTGAGTGAGGGCATTGTACTGCACTGTGCAGGGGACAGTCTGCAGTCTCAGGAGGGGCTGATGTTCACAAGAAAACAGAATGGATTCTCAAGAGGTGAAAAGCTCTGCTCACCCTTTTTGTATCATATTTAAATTGCGCCTGCCCCAGGCCAGCACTGTGGTGAGTGGTGAAGTCTCCTCCTGCTGTCCACTGCCACCTGCTCTGCTTCTCCCTATAAAGGTTTTTAGGCTTTTTCTGTAACTCATGGGGCACTGAGCTAGGTTTGACAGCTTCTCAGAGGGAGTTTGTATGCTGTGCTTCTGTTGAATTTCATCTCAGTGAGCATGTAGTAGGTTCTTTCTCAATTTCATACCACTGGAGGATTTTTTTCCATTGCATGGACAAAAGTTTTTGAAGTCCTCTACTATTTTGGGAGGGTACCAGGTGTCACAGCTATATGCAAACTATGTTGAATTATTATTTTGTTTCAGCTAGATTTCTTCACAGAGTTAAACTTAGCTTCATTTTTTCCTGGATTAATTTCTTTTTCTGGGGTTCCCTTTGGGCAGTGTTCTGTCCAGGCAGAGAATTCTGTTTCATTGCTACTGTTCACTTTCCAGTGAATTATTAGTACTGCTTGACATGACCATTTCATGAGTGGAAGAGATGTAAATCCAACTACCTAGTTTTTGTTGTTCTTTGGCTTTTAGTGTGCCACTTAGCAGCAATAAGTGTTCTATAAAGTTTAAGTGTAAAACAATCCTCATTGTCTACCTACACAATGTCAGCCTGCACTGCTGAAGCCTGTGCTGCTTCTTACTCACCTGATGTAAGGCAGTGTCACAGGGCTCTAGAGAAAGAGATGCTAGAGCTAAACCCACTCCTTTCCCAGGCCACCTTATCCTGCACTGCACTCCACATCTCCACACTCTTGTTGCTGTAATGCTGAAGGCCTGATGGATGCTCCCATGCCCATCCATACTGGCCCTCAAATGCCTTTCAAAAATCACTTCAGACACAAAAATGGGGCCCATCATTTTGCACTCTCATTTGGCATGTCTTCAGCAGGAACATGCAAGATGTCTCAGGGTCAAAGCCAGACTTGTCTTAGCTTTGCAACCAATTCTTCTTTAATCTGTGACTCTTGTCAAAGCTTATTAACACTCAATCCCCAAAATGAGCCTCCATGCTCTCTCACTCTCTACTTATACATGGCTTTCCCTCTCACATCCAAACCCTCCCATCTTGTAAGCAAATACACTGACAACCAGGGTAGATTTATACAGCTTTGCAGAGACTTTCTGCACCCATGCTGAGAGCTGCCTGCTTGCCCTCTGCAGCCCAAATCTACTGGGCAAAGAAGAACCCAGGGGTCAGATCTCTCTGATGTTAAGACTAGATTAAGAATGGCTCTTTTATGGCAGGACAATCAATAAGTAATTCACCAGGGGCAGGTGAACCACAGCCTTGTGTTCCCATCATGCCCTCTGGCCACCCTGAAGACAATTCCTGTGAAAGCTGCCTTTGCCAGCCACACATAGCTGTGCTAGCTCTTCTGAAACAGGAATTCTTCCTAGGGAGCTTCTGCAGTGTCTTTCTACCCACTGCATCCACATGAACAGCACTCCCTGAATGCATTGGAGAGACAAGAACAGAAGAGAGAATAATAAACCTTAAAGTGAGGCACTTTCAGGTAAATGTGCAGTAGAAAATGAGAAGTTCTATGTCAAAGTCCTTGGCATGATTCACTTTGAGGCAGCACAAAGAGAGAGAGAAAAGGTTATTTTTCCTCCAAAAGCCCAGATGGAAAGAAATCTTGGGCTTGTGGAAGAATTCCTTGAAAGGACAAGGTGCTCAAGAAACAGGAGGAAAGCCACCAAGCAAGGCTAATAAAACTTATTTTCCAGACATAGACAGAAGTTCTTCCTGAAGCACCAATACAGCATTTAACAAGCTCTGAACAATTCTTGCCACAGATTTGTAGCTTAATTCCTAAGTCCACTATCATTCATAGGAAACTTTTACCTCTTGAACAGAAAAGCAAGAACCAGCTACTAAATGGTTCAGCATCCTCTATTGCTTGGTGTCCATTTGTTAGGTCCAAACAGTACAAAGCACCAAGGAAGAAACAGACACGAGAGAGCTACTTCCCAAGGGACAAGAACAGAGGTGGACAGTGGTAGACATCACTGAAAGATTGTTTCACTCTGGGGCAGCAGCAGTGGAGGGTGTAGATAAGGCCAGACAGGGCACAGGATAAAGTGTAGTGCCTTCCCTTAGAGCATAGTGCTTTGAATTGTGCCTTCAAGCTAGTACCTACCACAGCACCTTGTTTGCAGCACTGCAGGATTGCCAGAATGCCATTTCAGGCCCTGTGGCTCTTTATACAATGGTTGGTTTCTGCCAGGACCTGACACAGCTGTGGGAAGGTGGCTGTGGGCAATATGATTCACTCCATGTAACAGGAGGTGTTTGTTTAATTATCTGCCTTCTCAACAAACACAGTTTTGAGACATGATTTCTCATGTCCTGGTTTTCAAACAGATTACAATAGGAAATACATCAAATGAAAAATGTGTGGACTTCTGCTGATGTGACTTTTGTTTATAAGCCTTTAAAAGAATTGTAAATAAGTGGCAATCCAAAACAAGCAGGCTTGATGGGGGTTTTGATTCAAAAGATCTTGTTTTATTGCCTGTATTAAATAAGGGATTCAAATAATGTAAACAAAATAAAATTGCCATCTTAGATGGCTACAGCATCTGGACCTTGCAGTAGGCTTGGTTTTGGATCCCTTTTCTTCTAGCAATGAAGTCATTACTTTTAACCCAAAAGAGAAAGAATTATTCCTCACCTAAGCTCAGTCTCAGCTGCCACCCAGTGGAATTAGAAATCTCTGCATTATACCAGTGGGTCTTACAACTGCTTCATCACTCTGGTCTACAAGATTTTAGTGACCAACAATATGATTTGATTTTTCTGCAGTGTTTCCTGCTGATAGATTCATGTAGCACTTCAGAGAAATATCACCATTTCTCACACAAGAAACTGAGGTACAAGAGCCAATTGATCTTCCAAGCCAGAAACAGAGTTGGGGATAGACCACACCTTTCATGATGATGTCATAAACATGGCTGGCTGCTGAGCCAAAGAAGATCCTATGGGTTCATGATTTGAAGCAGCACCAACAGTGCCAAGCAGGGGGAAGAGAGGAAATCTGTCATTTTAACCTGGATGGCCAGTTCCCTTCTCTTTGTGATCTTCTGTGTTTGCTCATTTAAACTGAAATGAGAAAGCAGTCTGGTTTAAGAGACGTCTGCAGGGATTTTGCAATCTGTCATGAATTATCTTTCACTCTAGGAGAGCATGCTCTGGTTACTGCAACAAAAACCTAGGCATATGGTAGCATGTAGAGGTGAAAGACAGAGCTGTCTGTACAGCTGGAGGTGCAGCTCCTTGAAATAAATGGTCAGCCAGAAAGCCAGAGGTGCTATGAATGAAGAGGAAATGTTACACAGAGGCAGGCACAGCCCTAACAAAAATGCAGACAGAAACTGTCCTTGCATTAGGCTACGACCACCTTATATGCAAGGGGAACATGACATACCTATTATGTCTTATGGGAGCCCTGGTGGCCAACAATCCCTCGTCTGTCCACCCACAATTAACATAAGCTTTAAGCCTCTATGAGTTATTTCAGTGAAAGATAATTAGGAATAGCTGGAATGTTTCTTCCCCATCCTCAGGCACACATCTCTGAGCTGTAGCTCCATCAAAGCAGGGACAAGAGCTGGTAAATTCCATGCCCTGGGACGGGTGGAAGGCTCCTAGAACTAGGTAGTGGCAGAAAGAAGAGGTATTTGTTTCTAAAGACAATGTGTATGCATGCATACACTTTTGCATATATATCTATATATATATAGATATATATGTTGCTTGAAAAATTACAGACAATGTCATGTTTACAAGAGACAGAGATTCTGAAAAAGCAAGTAAAGCCCAACCTTCTCTGACCTAAATTGCAATGTCAGGATAAACAATGTCAGGATAAACAAGTTGTTTTTCAGAAGAGGAACGCTTTGTGCATTCTGCTATGCTCCTGAAGAGCACTCAGCAGAAGATAATCATCAGTGAGAAAAACAGAACTTTTCTATAAGCTTATATTTTGCTCCTTAAATAGCTGGATTTTAATCTCGCAAGCATTCAGATCTAGGTAACACATAACACAAAGAAGCAACCACTGGGTTTAAGGGATTCAGGGGACATTGCTCAGCAGCCAACAACTCAGGCTATTCCTGGGCAACTGAGAGGCTTACTTTTCAGCCCACTTTCCAATTTTCTCTGCCTTCACTCCTTTTACAAGGAAAGGTGCAACAACACTGAGCAGGAGGATAACACACATGCTCAGCTGTCCACCAAAGTCAGTGATGACCAACTGTGGTTACACAATATTTTCACTTTGCTACTGAAAGCTCACATCACTGAAAGCCTACTTCAAACCAAGAACCAACCGTGACCCAGCACCACAGAATAATCCCAGACTGAAGTAGCATTATCTCTATTTGATGGCATCATCAAGCAATGACAAAAATATCCCTTGCTAGATTTACCAAGTGGATACCATTTCAGAAGCTTTCATTCTCTAGCTTTATATCTTCAAGATAAAAAATCACCTACTTAACTTTTCATCACACCTCTGGAAGAAAAAACACTTTCTTGTGCTGTGTGAGAGAATTTTAAAACAGTTTCTATAAAAGAGTAAATACCTGAATGGAATGTACAGCAGCAACAAGCCTCCCTTGGTATTACCTCCTTAACCTCGTGCACCACTGCATCAAAACCACAACTGGTGCAAATCAGTGGCTGACTGACTTCATTGATCAGAGGCCAAATGATGTTGATGAGGAAGAAGAAGGGAATGAGCTGTGGTCTGAGACACAGGCAGCCTCATGCAGCCAGATGTAGGTACAGACAAGTCCAAGCAGAGCAACTCCATGAAAGCACCAAGGTTCAGTGTGGGGTGAAACAGCTCTGCGGGTGAGGGGGAAAGGAAATCTGTGTAAACAGAAACCTTATTTACCCAACTATCTTTGCTCTGGTTTCACTGTAAATTAAATCCAGAGAATGTACTCTGCCAGCCGATCATGTAGTGCTGGACAATATGTCCAGGCACACAAGCTTGTCACCAGCCTTCAATCTGGAGTCATACCAGACACACAGCTGGGCCAGTGGGCTTACCCTCTCTCTAAACAGGCCTTGAGAGGTAAGATTCCATCATGCTCTGAGGAGACAGCTGGACAGGTAGACAGCAGACTGCATCTATGTAGTGCCATCTGTCTCTCTCTTGGGAATGTGCATCTTTGGGTATCCAATTGCACTTCCATCTGCAATTCCTGCTGGAGCTCATGAAATGACCTTTATACACATCTGTGTCCAAGGCACGTTGGTACATTGAGATATATGTTTTGAGCTTCGCACAATAAAATCAATACTGGCACATTTGGCCTCCTCATTCTTTGATACAAAGAAGAAAGAAAAGCTCTCTTGCTGGTCTTGGAAGTGGAAGTGTCAGAGTGATATCCCCAGTTATCCTGACTACTTGTTTGACAAAGTACTACCCCAAGGACTGTCAATGCATGTTTAAAAGGGGTGCAGAGGAGAGGTGAGGTCAGAGTCAGACAGCCTTCCTCAGGAAAGCAGGGCCTCCTTGCACTTGTACACTTCCCTGCAGAAGAATGTGTTTCACTTAGCCCAAGAAATCCATGCAAAGCCTTTTCAGTATGAGGGGATACCTCCTGTTCAGCTTGGTGTATTGGAAAGAGTTGCAGGAGCAGCTGCTGCAGCTGTTGTCACAAATGTTTATTCCCAAACCAGAACTGAGGGATCAGGACACCTCAAGAAAATTACATCTCCATCCTCTGGCCAGGGCACTGACAACAGAGCCCACTTTGAGGGCATTCCTTTTGGACCTGCCAGTCCAATCTGCTCCATGCAGCCACAAGAACATGCTACACCAGTCTCAGGGACTCTCCCCACCCCTCAGTCTACCTTCTCATTCACACCTGGATCTCGATGAGCTCCTTACACTGGTGCTTGCTGAGGGTACTCAAAACACAGCCATAACCAAAAAATACAAGGTTAATGATCGGAAGGAGAGTGGGGTTTCCAAAGTGATTTTTGATAACAGTTACAAGTTAGTTCAAATAAAGCTATTTCAAGTCTCAAGCAATTACAATTCTCCCTAGACTGCTGTCAGCCAGAAAGCTCAGCTGTACAGCACTACTACATCCTTACTTTTGTTCTGTGTCAACCACATTTTAATTAAACTATAGGTGAAGGTCAAGCTCATTTTAGGAGCTTTTTCTTTACAAATGTCCTTTTTCTTCTAAAAGAGTAGTCACATTTTCATCATATTCAGACCCTAGGTGTATGATCATTTGTTTATAGCTAAAAAAGTTAGAAGATTCTATTTTCAAGACTTTTCTTGCTCATGATCTAGAAACATGTTTGAAATGGCAGAAGACTGCTCCAATACATTAGTGTATGGTTCAGCTATCTCTAACTCTATCCATTGATCTTTGAGTGAGAGCTATAGGTAACATAGTTAAATACATCAATGAAATCTCTTTTAAGGCAAAAAGGCAGTGAAACATAACCCACACAGAGTAAATATATCTTTGTTTTGAAAAATAAGAAGATAGCACAGACATTTAACTTTCTCCATGAAGATCACCCAATGAGAACACCCACCTCAAAACCAGCAGGGTTTTGAAGTATCTAAATTTGATCCTCTCCACTGTCTTGTAAGACATCCATAATAGGCAGTTTAACATGTCCATTGAGAATCCAGCTTCCTCATATTAAGAGAAGGTATCTGTGGATTGAAAGGTGAGTTTCAACTTTATCTATGTCTGAAAGATCCAAGTGACTTCAGAGATTACAGCAGCAGCAGAAAAAGACCTCATGGAGGACAGCTGCTGGACAGAGTCTCTGTAGCTGTGGACATGATATACAAGGATTTTAATTCTGAGCAGAGCTTAGTCCAAAACACTGTCTGGACAACAGCCTATGACAATTTTTCTATCCTTTCTTCTATTGTTAACCTGCCAGTCAGTAGGGAACAGCAAACAAGAACAGCTAAGTGGAAGGGACAGCTGAGAAAGTATTTAAAAAATTCAGAAGTGGGTATCAGGAAATGAGAGTTTCAGTGTTTGTAACATTTTGCTTAGCACAGAAGAGTCATTCTGAGGATATAGAAAATGTCAGAGTTATTCTTCGGAAGCTCATGCTCCAAATGATAAATCAGTATTTTGCAGTTACTATGATGTCCTGGCCAAGAGGAAGGACTGACTTGCATTAGCTTTAGTACAATATGATGATTTCTGCCTCCAAGATGCTTAATGAGTCATTAAATTATTGAACAGACAGGCTACCAAGAAAACCAAAATAAACCCCACAACAACAAAAAACCCAAACCACAGGGAAAGGGACTTATTTGGTTTTGCTTTTGAGAATCAGTGTAATAAATGAGTAATATCTAGTCAACATTAGTAACAAATGCCAGCTATGTTGCCTGCATAAATTAAAATTGCTGGTGAGATTACTAGAGAAAACTGTTTCTGAAGAACTGTTCTGGCTTGGTCCAATGACTATGGGAGGGTGGCTTATCTCTGGGATCTAGTGGGATTTCTTTGCATTTCAGGGGAAAGAAGATGGCATTCTTTCTTGTAGCACTCCTATGCCTTCCCCATGAAGTACTTGTCCACTGGATGCAAACCAGAATACAAGATCACCATTCTTATGCCTGCTTTCCTCACCTTCAGGACAGCTGCCTTGGGGAGAAGCAAACAGTCACAGATTCCTTTATGCAAAGATTGCCACTGACTTCTCTGCCTGGAGAGCTGGAAGCAGACCTCCCAGGGTGTGTCTCCTTTTTCTCTCACTTTTGCATCATCCTGAGGCCATCTTGCATATTGGGGGTTGTAAACCTCTAGTCCTGCTCAGAGTAAAAAGACATTTTCTGCAAGCATTTACTCATGGTTGTAACCTGCCACCCCAAATCAGCTATTGCATGGGCACGCCAGATTTTGGAGTGCACCAGTAATCAACATAAAAGCATGACCTACAGCAAAGCCTCTGAATGAACAATGTTCACAAAAAATACCTCTTTCTGGTAGATCGTGGAGAGAATTATGTCACATTTATGACTGAAACAGCTGGAATGAATAGGATGATTTTACTGATTACTTCCATCAGTGAGACTATTGCTTTTCCTCCTACAACTCCCACTCCACTCACATCCTCCCAAACCTATCACAAAGACCAGTTCCTTTCATAATAACAACACTACCAGCCTAAACTAATAAAGAGCCATCAGCAGAAAACTATAGAAACAGGCTTGTTTCTTGATGAAAGGTTACAATTTGTCTCTAAATTTTCTGTTAAATTCCAGGCTAGCTCCTCCATGAAGTGCCCTAGTGCACACTGCTATCACTTCATGTAAGAGCACAAACACTCAGCAAAAGTGTTTCACCTTTGAGAAATTCCATCAAGCCCTTGCCTTGATACGCCTCATGTTTGAAATAACATGTTAAGTGTATTGGTTGAGTCTTATGCTCCCTTCCACAGGGAAGCATGCAAAGTGAGAAGCAGCCAAGAAATAAAATGGTAGGGACAGAGATAATGAAATTAACTGATTTTAGTCCTGGCCCAGAAACAGTATCCAAATTTTCAAAATCTTCATTTAAAGTGTAAAGCTTCTTCAGCGTATGTAAATGTTGATGAATATTCAAATATGCATGTACATATATATATATAAAATATATATATAAATATACATGTATGCCTGTATACATATATTTTACTCAAATGTTTCTATCAGATTTCATGAAGAATTTAGTTCCTTTAATCACTCTAGAAAAGGGCAATCCTAAACATAAATTTTCCCTAGTAACAGCACTACCCCAATAAGAATGACATGGTGGACTCTTTCCAGACTGCCATATTGTAAACACGATGATATAATTGCAAACAAGAGCAATGTGTTATCACAGTATTGAGTATATTACCTAAAATGTTCAAAACTATATTTCTTAAACAGCTGAGATAAAGCATCAGCTAGGAAAGGGGAACACTCAAGCAAGAGCCACTCAAGCAAGGCTATGGCTATTCTTGCAGCATGGGCACAGAAACAAAGCTGGAGGGCAAGCTGGAATGGGGAATACAACTACTGAACAAATGGATACCTGCAGCAAGGAAGTGATGTTAGTGTTTATTTTATGTTTATTTAATACACTGCTGTCCTGAAAAGTGATGTGTCAAGTCAGATTTGGAATTCCCCACTCTCACAGGTGATCAAAGAGTGACCATTTACAAGAGCAGCTTTACACTTTTCCTGCTAGGCAGCCACAGTAGGCTCAAAGCCTCCAACCTAAGAAATGCAGATTTCAATTTTCTTATTTAGTAGGTTTTAATAAAAGACTCTGTCTAGCTTGAATGTGGAAGGCATTAATATTTACGCCCAACTGAAAGAGGGCTGTTTGTCACTTCGTGCCTTTCCTCTACTGAACACCTTAATCTCCCTAGTCACTACTGCTCGTATTTCTTTTTTTTAAATTTAACTGCCTTTCTTGCTGTGACCTATTTTCTAGAGAACATATACTCAGCAAATGCTGGTAGATCAAATCAAAACTGTAGCTATGATTCCTTTGAACATAGCACATCAGGGTTTTTTCTGGCATTTATTTCAAAATGAAAATGCTAGTCTGTTTAGCTAGGCTAGTTTAAGCCTACCTTAAACTGAAAATTAGTTATCCTTATCACAGCATCAAAAGCTCATTATTTTTGTCCAAACAGGCTGGAATACCTCTACTTGTAGCTCAATTGCTATCTCTTACACAATAGCAACCTGTTCCACAATACTCAATCAGATGGGAATAGCTCTGCTGATCTGATTTTTGACACATTTGCCCGTCAGCTCTACCTTGTTTCTTCTGAAGACTCATAAAATGTAGTAACGTAAATGATAAATCTGAAGCCAGAGGGAGGAAATGCTTTTGTGGTTTTTCCAATCAGCTCAGCACCAGACATGCTCGGCCCTGCTTAAGCACCTGGTTTCAGTTTGAAGATTTTGACCCTTTAATATATTCCAAAAGATGATTTACCTCCATTGCCCAGCAGCAGCCCATAGCCTACACAAAGTGTATTCATCTGTGTGAGTCTTGGCATGATCAGGAGTTCTTTCCATCAGGCAACCCCAGCAGAGGTGAGGCCCATGGGCTGTGCTCCCCCTCACAGCAGGAGATCTGCTCAACACTCCCATGGGAGCTGCAGGAGCTGGTTCCAACCATCCTGCACTGGGACAACGTGCTGCTGCCTAGAGCAGTGATGTGCAGAGGAGGCAGCCTGATCCACAGCATCAGTAGGATCCTTGGAAGGAGATTGCAGCAGGGTAAGGCCACAGGATGTCTGCTTGCAGGGCTTCAGCAGGAGCTGGGATCTTTCCTCCGGCTGAAGCTAGCTTCTCCCAAGAAATGCAATATTATCTCTCAGCTAAGACTTAGAACTAGTCTTCACTTCACTGGCTCCAGGTTAAGTGGTCTAAGTCACACCTCATGGGGACTCCCAACTTCCAGAATACATGCATTCTCCCCAGCTTCCATCACAGGGAGGCTGTGCCTTAAAAATGGAGTTCTAGGATGGGTTTTGGCAGGGGAGTGGGGGCAAGTTTCTGTCTGGAAAAGTCAGACCTTTGTTGAACCACTGAGCTGCATCCTTGGCCATATGTTGGCAACATGGATGGTATAGATCCTTAGTGACTCTAGCAGAGCAGTTTTCCTCATTATTTAATAACTGCCCCTTGAGTCTGTGTTTGACCTGCCTTTAGAAAGCCTGTCTCTACTGCTCCTCCTAAAGACGGTTTTTTATGGGATGTACAGAACTCTTGATCTCCACATACCTGGATTTATTTAGAAAACACCTATTTCCTGTCCCCTGCAGAAGGCCATTGGTGTCAGACTGTGAACTGCACACACTATAAGACAAAGTTATTACACAGACAAAGAAATCAGAGAAAACCTAACTACTAAAATACGCTCCATTAAATGTTTTGCCATGGGCAGTCTGAAGCTTTTGTCACACAAATGGGCATCTTTCTGCTCACTGCACTAAAAGCTGGATCAAGACCTTGACTTTTGTCCAAAATCAAGTTTTCAAGTGCAGCAGTTGTCCAGAATAGTCACCTGTGTTTCAGGGGAGAAAGCAAGCCAGAAGAAAGGAAAGCAAGTGAAAGGAATTCCATCACATCACCCCACTGATAACCAAACTCGCTATAGCAGAATTAACAGAGTTAAGTTTGTCAACAGTTCCAGTGCAGCCAGACCTGTGTCCCAGTTTCAAAAAGTAGCCACTGCTGCTGCTGTTTGAATGACATTTCAGTCCAGTGAAATGCTTCTCTAAACTGCTTTTGGAAAAGCAGATGTAAGCTCCTCACTTGCTTAGATGTTACTGAAAATCTACCCGGCTCATATTAATTAAAAGGAGAATAACTCTCATTACAGCTCCTAATTAGCACTAGATTCAGCAGAGGGTTCTGTATCATATATGTGTGATGTTTAACGAGCATGTGGCAGATGTTGCTCATTTAACACACATCTGGCAGAACTTCTCACAGAGAGTTATGGTTAAAAAGAACCAGCTACAAATACTACTTGGACCTAAACTGTGCTTTGCAGAAGTGTTCCTGCCTTGCTGGTTGACCTGGTTTGGGGTTTTTTTGTACCCTCCACCACCAATTCCTAAAGGTCCAGCTTAATTTTTGTGGAACTAGAAAAGCCCCAAATTTTTACAGGACAGCTGCATGACTATCAAAGAAGGCAAAGCTGCAAGAGGTTATTTTTGTGAAGTAAAAGAAATAGAGCACCACAGACTTAGGCTAATGGTAGTTGACAGAGGCACACACACAGTTACTATTGCTTATCCCAGAGCTGTCCCAATTCTCTTAAAATTTGGTGTGGGTCCCAATTCTCTCAAAATTCAGTGTGGCTACAGCTGTGCCATGTGAATTCCAGCAGCATTCAAAAGTGATACCATAGGCATATATGTCAGGTGATTAAGAAAAGTAATAAATATCAGTCACAAATTCTCCCCATCACGGGGCTGCTGCCTTGTCAGGATAACCTCGTGGCTGGCGGGTGACTGTTGTGGTGATCGAGCATCAGCAGCAGGCTCTGCCTGGCTAAAACCTGTCCATCATGGCAAGAAGCCCCTCAACTCTTCAGCACTGGCAGCATTACAAGAGCACACTATTAAATATTAATATCTTATGGTGTTAAGCTGCCACCCTCTATAAATAGTGAGGCATTTATTTTAAATTTTTTTTTTTTTAATATGGAAGCCTGGAAATATCTTGCTTTGGGATTTGAATATTTATTGCCATTTGCAATGTTCTACTGCTCAGTAAGCTTGCCTAAATGATTAGCTGCTTCTTCCATCAAAGACTCGTTTTATTTTTCTCAAGTACTGCAGAGCTGTACTGTAGAAGTTGCAAACAAAAATTGTGCAACTTGGGGTCCATAAGAAAAATAAATTTTAAAAATGGGGTGAATTTTTGTGTGTATTTAGCTAAAAGGCGCATTTTTGACTGTAGTTAAGTGAAGGTAATATAACAATTAATGAAAATAAAACCAATTAGAATAGATCCTTTGATAGTCTTGCCTGGAAGATCAGTTCATCGGTCCCCTGAGTGTTTTTATCAGCATCTATGAGATACAGCTGCACTTACCTTGAAAATTGTGTTGATGCTTGCTCAGATAAGTGATCTGCATTAAAGTGGCAAAGAACTACAGTTAAAATCTATGGAGGAAGAAAGCAAGAGAAGCCACAAAGTTTATTTTCTGATGTAGGATTTTTCTACTCTTATTGCTTTTTCTTTCCCCTTTCTCTTCACTACAGCCAGGACTTTATGGAAAGCCTTAACCAAAGTTACTTGATTGGCAATTATCACACCAGAATAAAAAGTTTATGTGAAGGGTGGCTTAGTTATCTCCTAGCTCCTCCCTCCAGGCTACAAGTGTGTGCAGAGGCTCTGTACTGGCCTTTTCAGAAAGATATGCTAATTCACCCTCTGCACTTGTTCTGAAGGCTTCCTCAAATTTTGTAGCAGAGACAGTGGGTTCTTCAGTGCCAGTCATGGGGCCAAGGCTGGCTTCAGGTTTACAACAAACTTTGTTTCAATAGAGCTTCTTCATAGGAAGACTTTTGTGCATGCCCTGCACCCCTGTAAATGTGCCCAGCATCATTCCTGGGTTCAAACATGATCTCTGCAGAGCTGGTCATGATGCCTTAGGTTTTAACTTTTATATTTTTTCAAATCCTGTACTGCCTAGTGTAACTCTGAAGTTTCCTGTAGCTCATTAGCTGCTGCTCTCTTATGCTAAGATAGACATAACAAAGCCTCTCCAGCTTCCTCTCCAAGGACACCCAGGCTGTCCTAGGCCCAAAAGTGTAAACCTTCATCTTAGGGAGAGGGGGGGAAATTACATCACTAGCTAAAGTTTTAATTGGTAAATTTAGGCTGATATGAAAATGGACCAAACCTATAAAAGTGTGAAGCACTCGTGACCTGTCATCCATCTTGGGATCCACTGAGGCAGGAGCCTCTGGACACCCAGGGTGTTACCTTTGAAGGCCTTTATATAAAGGCCTTTAAATAAATACCTCCTTTATTCCCTTATTCCTGTCTAATCTCTGTTTCTAAATAGCCATTTAAGGTATCAGTCAGAGGCACAAGTATTTGATAAAGCTAACAAAGTGTGAAAAGGCAAGGAAAGAACCATTTGCATGTCTTTCAAAACTCTGGTCTTTTCCTCCATCTTGTTTGGAGAAAAGAACAAAAAGGAAATGTACAACTTTGAATAAGGAAGAAAAAGCCATTTTCTTTCTTACACAAGAAAATTGCACCGCTTTGTTTAGTAGCATATTTTGCAACATAGCCTGTTTCCTGCCCTTTAGTACTCAAGGGACCACAGAAATCAGAATGCTTCCAGCAATCTAAGAAGACTTGATGGTAAAGGAGAGCACTGCATTTCACAGTAAGACAGGGGGGTTAAGAATAACATCTATTTTTCCAATTTCGTATCAGCTTCTAACTGGGGCGGAATGACCATTATGGATACAAAGCACATTTACCCTGTCCCAGATGCACTGGATTTTCTATTTGCTCTCTGCATATTTCCCACTCCAAGAGCAGCCGTATCCTCGTAACCATGGAAACCACTCATGGCAGATTCCCTCAAAATGCAAAAGCAGAAGGATGGAAAGGAACAAATATTTTAAGAAGGTTGCACACAAAGAGGAAGACAGCATCCTGTCTTCAAAGAGGCAAGACAGGATAAAACCACAGTATCCTCATGCTGGAGGGCTTGCCATGGAACTGGTGACGTCCTCACTGGACAGCTGGCATTAGACAAAGTCCTCTGTTTCGTCTTTAGCATTGCTGTTGTACTCTGTGAAGGCTTGCACAGTGTCAAAGCTTTATGACAATCTGACACATCAAAGGACACAACAGTGAAGAATTTTCATGGCAGTATATGATAACCTCGCATCATGCCTAGGACAGATGTACTTTGAATTCAAAGTAGTAACTTAGATTTTTGTCTCCAAAAATAAAAAATAAAGCAATGATCGTGAGTAAAATCATAGCAAAGGTATAGAGTCATATCTGAGTAGACCTTGGTCCACTTAGTTCTGTTTTCTGCCTCCAACAGAGCCTGTAAATGAGATAAAAAACAAGTGCCACTTGGAAGGCACTTTCACCCTAATATCCTCCCCAGCCTTAAGGGACTCCCTGAGCCTGTTATGGTTTATCTAGATAGTAAAACTCAAAGAAGCTTTATTCCAAACACTTTTCCAGGCTCCTTTCCAAACCATCCTTTGGCAGGCAGCACAACAAGCCTCATTCACTCCACAAGGACAGTCACCTCCTGTTTGCATTGAGCCTGCCTCCTACTAGTGTCACTTGATGGGCCACAGTTCTCATGCAAGAAGAAATAACAAGAAGTCAACCTCTATTCCTCCCTTCTGTGCCACTCATGACTTTGTAGATCTCTATCACACCATCCACCTGTACTTGGAAAGGGATGGTGAAAGTTTCAGCCTACTTAACCATTCCTTGAAAGAGATCATCTTATACCTTTGCTCACACAAATTACCTTTCTTCAGACTTCCTCCTCCTGTGATACATTTGGGATGAGAGGAGCAGAACTGCGGGGGGGGGGGGGG
>VZTN01000886.1:273464-338319 GCA_013400515.1 Erpornis zantholeuca
CCCTTGGAGTCAGCCTTTTTTATCCTTGTTCTCTTTCCACAAACTAATAATATTTAATCTTTTGTTCCATTGCTGCTGAGTACTAGCTGACGGTTTCATGAAACTATTACAAACCCACAGTTTCACTCTTACATAAGAATAACAAAGTGTTAGCTCAGAATATTATATGTGAAGTTAGGATTACTTTTACCCAAGAGTTACATTTACAAGCACTGAATTTCATCTGCTATTTTACTATCCACCTCTCAAATTCAGGAGATCATTTTTCAGTCTACCCTTGAGCTCTTCCTGAGCACTTGGGTGATTAGTATGATCCCTGGCAATCAGTTAATTTTCATGTTGTTTATTTGTACCTCAAACTGTTCCAGAATTACTTCAAATTTTAGGCTGAGCATTTGCTGAATCACTGCTAAAAAGAATGGCAGAGGGAATCTCCCCAGCTACTTCTATGGTAAGCAGACACAAATAATTATCATCTCTGCAACACATGGCTAACAGATGGCCATACTAGCCTTCTGGTGAAAGTTTTCTTCTTGGTGTTAGGCTCTGCAGCCTCTCCTCCCCCTCCCAGGGCCACTCCTCAAGGCCAACTCTGAGACGGTGCTGCTGTGTCACCTTGGACTTGACTGTTGGGAGAAGCCTTGCTGGGAATCTCTGCACCTTCCAGCATATTAAGCTCAAGCCCTTGCTCTTGGTCCCTGCCCAAGCTATGCTGTATATGGCCCTGAGCCTACCCTTCCCTCTCACAAACCCAAATCTGACCCAATAATTTAACTTCTCCGCCCTGCATCTCCTTGTCACAACAGACTCGTGTGTCCAGCTGGACCCCTGGCTGCCCCTGGTCACCATCACCCTGCCCACTCTGCTCTCTTTGCCTGGGACCCACCATGAGGGAGCTGTCCTACATACTTAGGTTCACCTTCACTCTTGGCTCCCCATCCCGTGGAGCAGCCTCAGCCCCATTACTGCTTGGCAGATGGGCTAGAAGGACAACCAATTCCTTGCTCCATCTGACTCTCACATTTGTATTGTATTATCATAATAAATTTCAAACTCGTGATGACCAAACCTGAGGAATGGCTTTGGAAAGGGATGCAGAGAGGAGGAAAAAGAAAAAGGATCTCCATTTTGGTGTTGGCAGAGGAGGCTCAGTGGCTGCATACACCACACACATTCCTTGTGTGTGACCTTGATGGTTGCTTAAGCACTCCCTGTCAGCTCCTCTTGCTCCTAAAAGGGAATAAACTTTTCTCCTAAGAAAAAAGGAGTGATCCTTCCTTCCTTCCTTCCTTCCTTCCTTCCTTCCTTCCTTCCTTCCTTCCCTCCTTTTCAACATGTACAAACAAACTAGTGTGTGGCTGGGCTAAGCCTTGTCAAGATACACCCAGAAACTTGAAGAAAATCACTTTTCATCCTGAAGATCCTAAAATTTACTAGTGAATATAATACATTAAATGGCTTGTGTCAATGTAGCCAGCTTGAAGCCTCAGCTAGCACATCTTCCTTTTTAAAAATCTGTATTTTGGCAACAATTTTACTATGCCAATCTGCAGAGGAGATGGCCTGTAAACTTCCACCGACTATGCTTTAGAAAATTCTCTTCTACAATATTATTTATTTAATAGCCTTCACAAAGAATGCTAATGCATGTTGATAACTATGTTGAAGTACCGATAGAGGCACAAAAAGGTAAAAATAAAAGTCAATCTAAGCTCTATAATCATGTCTCAGCAAGCTGTAAGTGAACTTCTGCAAGACGAGCAGAAGCAGGGGGAGCACCTTGGAAAGTCAGGTTGCCAAGACACCAGGTTTTATTGGCATAAAACCCACCTGTAATATTAAAATATCTTATCATTTCTCCTGATTCTATTTAAGAAAACTAATGCAGTTATATGGTGCTCTGCATTTTAAATTATGATTTTCCCCTTTCTCTCCTTCCTCTCTCTTTTTTTTGCAGCCTTCTTGGTGGTAAATTGACAAGAAAGGAGCAGGGAGAAAAACAGTGATATAAACATCAGGGGAAAAAAGAAATAAAAACATAATATATCTTCTTATAAGGAAACTATTCAGCGTAAAAATCGCCCTAAGAAAAGCCTTGCCATAATGGCATGTACAGAAATATAGGGAAAGCCAGGCCTGGGGGCTGAAACAATATTTGTGGCTTGTTTTGTTTTAAAAAAATTATGTTGGTAATGATTTTAGAAACAGTAAATCTTATGAAGGAAGACTGTATCTAAAAGTTTCACCTTTTCTTCCTCCCATTCATATTAGTTCCTATTAATGTAACCTAGCTCTCTACAACTTTTGGCTCTTAAAAGAAGTTGTCATGCCTACATTCATGTCTACTAATATTTAACTCAGCTGCCTAAAATATTTATCTGAAATCAGATTCCAGTGCCATCTCTAGGATTAAGCAGCACTTCATTAACAAGGTAGAATAAAACAAACCTGGCAATTTTCTCTTTCACTTTCAGCTTTTAATGTTAGTCCTGCACTTAAATGTCCTGGCTTGGCTTCTGAACAGGGAATTTCATACAGCATCTACCCAGAGAATGCGAGAGGTTATTGATAATAATAATTACAATGGATCATAAGACACTCCTCAGTTCTGAATATAAATGGAATAAGAACTTGGAATCCTGGTCTAAAGCCCGGAAAGGGCTTAATATTTATTACATAAACCTAGGACGCAGGCCATAGTCAAAGGAGGAGGGCCTAAGGAGTCTGTATTTTTCATTGCATGTCATATCCTTTCTCCCAGGTCCTTGCTGTTCAAAAGGTTTAAATTGTGCTGGATCTAAAGAGTGAGATACAAAATCCTTACCTTAAATCTGCAGGCTGGTGCATGAAAGGTAATGCGTTTACACTGGGTGAGTAGCAGATCCTGCTACAGGACTTGTGCTAACACTAATTTAGAGGTGAGTTACTTGGGAATAGCTTGGTATATAAATACCATGCAGGACTGTGCAGAGCAGAGACTTCTCAAGTCCTAATCTAAGCAGAAATTCAATTTCACCACTCTTTGAAGTGTGGCAACAGCCAGGTGGGAAGTTGCTTTTCCCACCTGGGGAAATCACTCCTGTGCTCTAGAAAGCTCACTACAGGCTTTAGTTGCTCAGAGTAACACTTCTCCCAGACGTGTGCCACGTACATCGCTTTAACCAAGAATTCAACATCCACGAGCGCTGTAGGTGTCTGTGTGTCTGATCTGCAGCCATGGCCTCTGCTGCAGCTGTAAGCAGTGGGCAGCCATTTTTAGCACAGCAGTCCCATTGGATGTGTGTTATGTTGGAGGCTGCTTCAGTGACCAGAATGACAACAGGACCGTACACAGGGGGGTAATTTCCCTCTTCAGACTAATTAAGTGTGTTAGGGAAGGTTTCCAAGTGAGAGCATTCAACTGCATATAAAATGAAAGATATTAATCTTCCTTCACAGCTATTAATGAATCACCATTTAGATGCCTAATAAACTTGCACATTAAATTCTTATAGCATCCTGCTTCCTTCATTAACCTGAAGAACTCTATTGGTGAAAAAACCTATTCTTCCACTAGGCACTACAGTGCCTGATACTCCCCAGTCAGGCTAAAACCCTAAATCTGTATCTGCAACCTCAGAGCCTCCTAAAGTGGTAATTCCATCTTTTCTATTTATCACGCCCATGTAACTGCTCTGCACCTCTCCTCTGACTCACTGAGATATATAATTCTCTGTCCTGTTGCTTGCTTCATAAAAATCCTGTCTGGCACTGTAGCCCTATGGAAAATAATGTCTGTTTTCCACTTAAATGCCTCAGATGTCTTAAGCCAAAGCCCTGTAGGCTCACTATATATTGCTATAGTACCTGTTACTGCATCCCTTGACTGGCATTCTTGTTCCTGTTCTGCTGATACCTACTTATACCCATTAGCAGCCAGCCTTTTCTTCCCTCAGTCATGCATCTAATCACCCATCCTCCACAGCTGGCCTGCCACCTTCATCATTTCTCAGGTTGTTAAGCACGAAGGAGACAAATTGAATCACAAGTCTTCTCACAGCTCAGAAGCTGCAGTTCTGCACGTTTCAGTGCAGATTGGGTAAATGTCCCTGTTGTCTCCTCAACTTGAGGAATGGGACTGCCAGCCCTCTTAACCTGCCAACAACTAAACCCCAGGATATTATGATATTAAGTAGAAAGGAGATAAAAACCTTTCTTTCTGACAAACGTATTGCTTGCATGTTCAACATGCCCAGCACCGGTGGTTGTGCAGGCTCCATGGTGATGTCACACCTGTCAAACCCCTGACCTCTGTGTATCTCCTGACAGGGAACACATCCACTCTTCCTCTGGCAGTGATCATATTTGTCACCTGGAACCAAGGGTTATGTGGCCAATATAGGTTTAAATTTGTGATTATTACAATGTCAGCTTGTTTGTTGGATTAGTTATTTACAAACTCAAAAGAGAGAGGATGCCAATAAGCAATTTCAAGTGAATTGTCCAAGGACTTCTACAAATGGCTGGAATTAGAGAAGAAAAACAAGCAAATCCCCTAGCTATTACATAACTTGATTATTTTTGGAAGAGACATGTGAACAGATGTCATTTTATCCTAAAACTTGGGGCAACATTAATTTATCATAAATACTGGTGTCACACCAGTGTTTTCTAGCAGCTGAGTCATCAAGCAACTATACATTGCAGAACAAGCTAACCATATTCTCAACTCACATGTCATACAAAGAATATGTCCCCAGGCATGCAGACTCTGTAGACATCTCTGGGAAGTATTTCACTGGAACAGGAAAAATCCTGCTCATATCAGGAAATGCTTGTAAAGATGAGGCTTATCATAACAAGCAAAACAGAGGAACTCACTGTGAATGAAGCAGGGTAGTGACAACATCAGTCACCCAGTGAGCATCAGGCATGACACATCTCATGTCATAAGGCAGCCCAGGAAGTCCCCACAACAACTCCAGAGCAGGACTAAAGGCAGCCACTCTCATAGTCCACCTTAAAAATGATAAAGGTTCTGGACAGAGCTGAAGAAGAGTCCCTGGTTGGAGGGTGTGGGTGAGGTCCCAGGTGAGGTGGATGGTTGGGGCAATCCAAGCCTCTGAGGGCCCTCATGGCTCTCGCCTGCAGCCATCTGCATTTTTAATCCTACTCATATGGGCATGAAGCATGCAGAGTGAGGTGCATGGGGGATTGACTGAAACAGAAGCTGAATTCCTAAACACTCTACATGAGCTGCCTGGTGCTTTAAAGTGGCAACCACAATAAATTTTGTTGCTGCAAAATATCTGTTTCCAAGAAGTTCAGCATATTCACTTTATACACAGGCACCTGATCAGACACAGACATATCCTCCTTTCAACAAAACCAGCCAGGGCTGGTGACATTCCTTGCAGGATAACGAGTGAGGAACAGTATGATTCAGCACCTGGACACTGCCAGACCAGAGCACTCCCACAAAGATGAATTATTTCAGCTTCAAGACTGAAACTATCCCTGGAGATCTCATCTCTTTGCATTACAACCCTTTGTTTATTTTTCAGTCCCTTTCCCTCCAAGCCATCCCTGTGCTTCCTGCCCTCCCTTTCACATACACCCACTGCTTGTTTTCCCCACCGAAGGTCACTCTGAGGTGGCTGGATGCACTGTGTGGTATCACTTGAAGCTGGCTGCCACAAGACAAAGGGAATCTTGGCAAAATTTTGGACATTTCTCTTCTGAAATGAGCTCATGTTCATTCAGAAGTCATGGAATATGTTCAACTTAATCTTAATGGCTGCAAAGGAAAATAATGGACAATGGTTGTTTTGCTGGTGGTGGTACTGATGGGTTTTTTTTTCCATTTTACATAACAAAGTTGGCTTCTGGTACATGTAATTATTTCTATTTCCAGCCTGCCCAGTACAAGGTGATACAGCTAAATAAGATTACTTGCAGATGGTTTCCAAACCAAACTGCAATGCTAAATGGAGCTAACTTACTAATGGAAATTATTAAAGCTGCTTGGAGCTCCCCAGAATGCTGGAAGAATTTAATGTGACTGCACAGAGATTTGTAGAGAGGACCAGTGCCTCCAAGGAATTGAGAGCCTCCTGTGAGTTGCCAGGGGAACCAGAGGAAGCTCAGTGGCTCACAGACCTGCAACTGTGGCCAAGCACTGACTTTTGCCAGGCTGTGTCAGAAACAGCTGTACCAGAGGGACGTGCAAGGTCTTACATGGGCTGCGAACAGATGCTGTTAAAGATTTTAGTGAAGAAACTTCTAGTTTTAGAAGCTGACTTGAAAATACATACACAGAGCTGATGCTGGGATGCTTTTAATCAAGATTCCCTGGGTTCACATGTGGGTTTTCTTCTTGCCACAATATCAGCTGTCATTTCCAACCAAAACTTTCTGAAAATTGTTTAGCAGAATTTGAGGGCTAAAAGATGAATGGTTAAAGACTTCTCTGCAGTCCAGGCCAGGGCTGGGCTCTAATCCAGTGCTTTTTGGCAGAAGTGGGCACTTGTGCAGCTGAGAAATGATCTCCTACCAGCCAGTTCTTCAGTTCAGTCTTACAGGTAGCCTCACAAGACAACAGAAAATTAACTTTACTACTCTGAAAAGTTAGACAAGGCATCTTTAAGGAGCTTTTCTCTAAATCCTTACCTGAGCAAATTCCCTTATTAGCAGCACGAGAAAAATGACAACCCAAACCTCTGCAGCAACTCCTATCCTGCAGTGCAAGGCATCTGCATGCTAGATGCCCTGCTAGGACAAAATCTAAGCACTGCAAAATTCTGTCTCAGCCAGCTCTTGGTGTTCCTTTTTCTCTTCTATGATACCAAAGTTCAAGCTGTTCTTTCTCTCAACAGAGCATGGTGGGGTTAGAAGCATTAGTTGCAAGAAACAGAGGCATGAAAACAGGGTTTGAGAAAGCCCAGGGTAAATGCATCCCACCAATCTTCACTGCTGCTTTTAGGTAAATAGAAATTCTCCATTTCTTAGACCTAGATAGATTGTGTTTATTACCTTGGTATTTTGCCCTTACCTAAATCATCCAATGTATGCATTACTAAGAAAGTTAATTAGAATGAGAATGGGTTTAGAGAAAGAAGAAATTATCTGACAGCACTGAAAATGGGAATGCTCTGTGTGCTATAAAACTTGAGAACTGCACTTCAGGGTGTGAATATTTCCTCAAGAAAGCAATTATGTTGATGAAAGTTGATTAGTAAAATAGCCTGAATAATTTGTGTGTGTGGGGAAGGGAGTTCAGAGATAGCTGACTGGAACAGGACTGGATATTACAGGAAGCAATTAGAAAATGTTCTCTTTTGTTCTCCTTTTTAAAATTTTTCTTTTAGAGCTTGATACTGAGCTACAGATTATTACTGCTATGAAGGATGGCCTTGGAATCCAAGACTGAGTTTTTAAAAAGTAGTTGATGTAACAAAAAATAAGAGACTGGCGGAAAAAAACATAGCATAGTATGATATACTTTGTCTTCCCTAACTCTCCTAAGATTTGGCAACATTATAATGTCAGCATATTTCATGACTCAAGAAATAAAAACCAAATGATTTTGTCATTGCTGCTCCTGCCAAGAGACACATACCTCCTGCTCCTTCCCTAGACACCAGCACACTTCATCTCTGTTCTGCTCAGGCAGCTCATAGCAAGGACTGGCACACATGATCCCCACGATGTGTGCCCAGGGCAGGAGCCAAAGCTGCAGAGAAAGCACAGACCAGCTTCTCAAGCACAGGCCTTACATAGAAAGTGTCTTTGCATTCTGTGGAGTGGGGTCTGGGGATAAAATGGTTGTGCCACTCGCTTCCTTTAGAATCATCGATAGGTCAATTAATGAATAACAATGCTAATTTTTTACACTTCTGGAGGAACAAAGAGAGCACCAATCTGGATGGCAGCACCTTGCATCCCCTGAAGCATTTCTCACAGGGCTCTGCAGACCTGGGCACCAGAGATATTACCAGCTACAGTGGGTGCACAGGGGAGAGGTCCTGTTTAGAAATCTAAGATGTGGAATCTTATTTCAGCTACATTTCTTTTAAACTATGGAAGTCTGGTGTATGTTTGTTTGTTCAATTTTTGCATGCATAATGCAGCAAGAACTGAATTCATGTCCCCAGAATATCAGGGTACCTGGCAAAAATAAATGTACTTCCAAAACATGCAGGACAAAAATCCTGATCATCCAGCATCTGGGCCTGTGTGTTCCAAGACCCTAATGGCCCCTGGGTTTCCCCCACCTACTCATGGCCCAGGACCCCATCTTAGTCCTCCCAGCCCATCAGCCTCTGCCCCAGAAACACCATATCAGGGCTGCTCTCCCATTCCCCAGAGCAGACTCATGTCCTGGCCTGTCCTTGGCCCACTCCCATCCTCAGGGAAGTGCCTGATGCTGTCCCAGTGCCCAGTGTCCTGCTCCTGGCAGAGTGCTGGGACAGGCTGCAGCTGCCAGCTCTGCCCTGACAGCCCCATGGGAGCCCCTGCTCCACTGACCCTCACAGGGCCCTGATATTCAGCTTGAGAAACTGGAAATGCACATGGCTCTCCTTTGAGGAATGTGGCTGTACATTTTAAAAATTAGCAATATTCAGCTAATTATTTTTTAATTTGTGCAGTTTAAAGTGCTTTAAAAGATAAATAGTTACCATGTGGGCAATAATTAATAGGAAAATCAAATGAATTAGGGGACAATATTGCATCAAAAGCCAATGATGCTGATTTCCAAAATATTAGTCAAGGAAAACTCAGTGATAGGGAGATGAAGTAGAATTATCCAAAGCAACATGGTAGGCTGACAGCAAGGTCATGAATTGAAATAAAATATTCCAATATCCAGTCCAATACACACATCTACCACATGCTATTTCTACTTCGTCACAGTTAACTAAGACCACTGGCAGAAGAATTAAAACTAATGAGAGTAAAACAAATAAAAAAAACCTTTCCAGTTCTAATCCAAGAGGTTGCTCAGAGTGTCTTTGAGTGAGTGATAATGTATTCCCTTCTAATCCAGAAATTTACCTTATAAGAATCTGCTTTATCTTCAAAAAGAATAATGGCCAGATTTGATTTCACTGATGATCTTGAAAATACAGAAATCCTCCACTGAGCTTAGTGGCATTGAAACACATACACCTGGACCCAAGATCAACAGCTGGGCAGAGAGGTTTCACACAGATACACACCATGTCTACAGTAAGAGTAACACATGGAGCACAGGAATTGCTATTTCTCAGCATGTTTCAAAAACCATGAGGAAAAGAAAGAGGATTTGACATGTCTGGGAAAGTGTACTTGAAACGAGACAAAAAAAAAGAGGGCGCTGTTTTAAGCTGCAGAAATGTACTGAAGGTGAGTTATATTTTATTTTATTTCATTAAAATATATTTTAAAAACATACTGTGTAAAAGAATTAGGATTCTCAATAATTTATTATTTACATTAACAAATTCCATTTGACTGTTATTCTAAGGATAGAAATGAAAAGTCTGCAGAAGGGAGTTATATCAGCTTCCTCAGGACCAAGCAAGCCTCTCTTCCAAGAAACATGTCCAAAAATGCATTTCTTCCTGTTTCAATCCCTTCAAATTAATATTTGCAAACAAATGGCAAAAAGCTCGATGAAAGGTCATGTTGGTGAGTGTTGAGCACTCACAGTGAGAGCTGGGAACTTGGGGTGCTCTGCAAGGGAGACACCCCAGGGAGACTTTAACATTGCACTACTCAACAGTCAAGAGGCTGCAGAGTCCAATCCCACTCTTGCTCCCACTGTCCTGTCTCTGCTGAAATCCATGGCATTACACAACAACGAGGCCTGCACCTGACCCCTCCAAGCAGATCTCAGAAAGCTGGACAGACTCCTTGAGACAGGGTGGCAGTGGAGAGACTGTTTTTCCTACCTCTGTAGGCACACTGCAGCTTATCATTCTTTTTCAGTCCCAACACAACATAAATCTCAGTGTCTTCCTTCCCATCCTCTGGGAAGAAATATGCATAGGGAATTATCTCTCTGATGTAAACATCTGTAAGCACCATTCACATATGCTGGTCCACATGAAAAAAAAAAATAATAATATCAAAGTGCCTGCTGTAGCTTTGACCCTTCCTAGTGGAGCAGCTCAGAGTTCCCATTAGCTTTCCAGACTTCTGAAGTCATCCGGGTACCCAAACATCATGCACAGTTCATTGCAATGCCAGCTGCTGTCTGCTTTACTATTCCAGGAAAGAGCAGTCACCCTTTCAGTGATTATACAAAAGCCCATGATTAAAAGAAGTAAAGCTGTCAGCTCATGTGTTCTGTTTCCTGGAGGCACTCAGTGGTATTTCTGACATCTCGTGTAAGGCACCAATCATCCGGTAGCTGAGCAAAAAGCGACCCACGAGACCTCCATTAAGCAGCTGCAGAGGGAACTGACAAAGTTCAGCTGGTTCGCTTGTCTTCTTGCTTACAAAGCACAGAAAGCGTGGCCACGCCATCTGAGGAAGTTTCTGGTGGTATGCTAAAAGGGGAAGCCTCAACTTGCACCACAGGAAGCATGGGTGACAGTGTGCTACTGCACAGGTTTCTGACAGCTATATCAGGGTGGCAGTTCCCATGGACATAGGAGAGATATCCTTGATCCCCAGGAAGCCTCTTCTGCCTTGCTTTCACAGAAAGTGAGTTTGTTGTCAGCAGCAAAGCAGATACCTCCTTACAAGATGTCTCCATAACAGACAACAGAGGACCACACTACAAAACCAGCCTTGTGGTGCTCTTGCTGCAGCTTCCCTGCTGTTGGTCTTGTCTGCACAGCCTTATTCACAGAGATGCAATGCCAGAGAGAGCAGAGCCTATGGACGAAGAGGTTGGCTGGATGCTGGCTGACTGCACCTCTGAGCAGCCTCAGTCCAGAATGTCAGTCTCAAACGGGACCAGGTGGTAGTATGTCAAATTGGTGACATAAGCTGTTGGATCATCACTGTCTTCCAGCTCTGAGGTAAAGTCGCTAACACTTTCAAACCTAAGGAGAGATGGAAAAAAACCCAAAAGGCATTAAGTCATTTAGGAAATCAAAGGAATTGGAAAAAAAGTTCTAAGGGAGTGGGAGAAGTACTTGAGCTGATTCCATCCACACCTGCTTCTCCTCCTATGCTCATGTGTCTATGACTTAACCATGGGCCAGTGAGAACCATGGTGCACACAAACAAGAAATCTTGTCACCCCTGACTTTCAAAGCTACTAGTGAGGAAGGAAGGAAGGAAGGAAGGAAGGAAGGAAGGAAGGAAGGAAGGAGTCTTGGAAGAGTGAATCAAGCAGTTGAAGCCCACATCCTTCTATTTTGTTCCCACAGCATGTGGTAACAACACAAAATGCCTTAGTTCTCACTTAAAAGTGAAAAGAAAACTGCCCCTGTTTCCCCTCTGAATTTGGACTCTCAACCTTTCACTTCACAGGCACCTTCTCTGGGTTTGGCTTTTGTAAGAGACCAAGTGTGTAACACAGGCAGGAAAAAATTACTAGAGTGTCCTTCCTCCAGAGTCTTGCTGTCCTTCCAGTGGTACCAAGAATTAGCTTTTGACAATCAAAGAATCTCCAAATATAAAGAGATTCCCAAATTTAATTTCACTTGTTTTGGTATTTTCCTCCCCACTTCCCAACACTTGTTTCATAACCTGAACTTTTGCAAGGATTACCCACTGTCTCTTACCTACTCTCAACCAGAAGGCATCAAGCTGTTAAAACCTACACTTTTCTCAGTTACACACATTCCCATTCCAAGAAGGCTTGAATTTCTGCAGTAAAAAGCCATCATCTTCTTCCTAGATAGCCTAGCAGTTAAAGCCAGTCACTGCAGGCCAAGGACTAAATTTCACCTCAGTTCTAAAACGGGTTTCTTTTTCTCAAACTCTCTCTTTAATATTTTAAAAGAACTTTCATTCACTATGACAAGATGGAAAAAGAAATTTTAACCTAGCTCTGATTTTTAGCATGTCTCTTAACACCTTTATCAGCCTTGCTGGCCTACTTCAGCTCTCTGAATGGCAGATAAACAGATGAGCTTTAAAATAATTAATATCTGAAACTGCATCTCACCTACACGTGAACTAGTAAGCCTCTTTAGATAAGTGAAACAACTGCAGACATCCCTCCAACCTCACCCCAGAGGGTGACCTAAGAGTGAAGTATTTCAGAGGACCTGAAGAAGAGTGGTATGGTAAACAGATAAGTCTCCCACTCCCATCTCTTCCCAAAACTTTATTTAGAAGTATCATGGGTTATTGGATAGCCTGGTCTATACACCCTGCAATGTATGGACACTGTTCTGTCTTTTCCATACTCCTTCCTGTCCTTCTCATCTCTTTCCTTTTTTAACTATGAGAACCAAAATAGAGAACATTTTTTCTTTGAGCAGAAACTCATGGATTTTCTCTTGCAGAGCTGATGCTTTGCTCTTCACTTTAAATGAAACAGCAATGAATCTGAACTTTGAATGTTTATTGCCCTCATTCCTCTAGTCCCTCCAGGCTGTTTGCTTGCCTGCGTGTGTGGGAACGTGTGCACAAGGGAGTTGACTTGGTATCCTGCAAACACTTCCCAGATCACGTTGTGCTGTCTTATGGACTGCAAGTGATCCAGAAACAACAGATTATGAAATACCAGTGGGGCAGACAGAGTGAAGAAAGGGGAAGAGGAGTCAAGAAGGCTATTCATATTCTGCTCTCTTTCTCTCGTCAGCTACATTATCACGACTGAAATATCCCACAGATTTTGTGGTTTTCCAGCCTCACTGATAGGTTACTACAAGCAGAATGTGAGGTGCAAAGCAGTGGAAGTCAGATGTTGTGGTTAAGCAGGAAGCTTTTCTTGCCACCAAAAAGGAAGTGTGTGCACAGCAGTCTGCAAAGCACTGCTTTAGAGTCCTCACACAAAACCAAACTCAATACACAATAGGACTGTTACTACAGTCAGCAGCTGTATATGATACCAAGAGTCAAAATGTTTTTGTGCTCTTACCAACAGGTCTTTTTCTTAAAATAAACCCTGCACCTCTACTATGGACCTGCAGATTCCTAAATGCCTAAACTGCCATCCTTAATATTTTTTCCTCAAAGTACCTTGATAGACACACTGTCTTTTGCAAAAGCTTATTTCTTCTGCGGTAAGACAAAATTCTTTATCATTTTCACCTCTGTTAATGCATTCAATTTGCTACTCAGAATCACCAGGAAGGAAGAGGGAACAACATAGAAGCTAATGGCTTGGACAGGCTTGCCAGATAAAAAACTGGTGGCTGGGCTTCAAAAGTGAGTGATGGTGAATGGAGTTAAGTCCATTTGGTAGCCATTCACAAGTACTGTTTCCCTGGGCTCAGTTTTGAGGCTAGTCCTGTTGAATATCTTTATTGATGATCTGGATGAGAGGATCGAGTGCACACTCTGTCAATTTGCAGATGACACCAAGCTGAGTGGTGGGAATGCCAATGTGCTGGAGGGTAGGAAGGCTTTCCCAGAGGGGTCTGGATAGGCTGAAGCCAATGGCATGAGCTTCAACAAGATCAAGTGCTGGGTCCTGCACCTGCATCACAACAAGTGATCCCGTGCAGAGCTACAGGCTTGGGGAAGAGTGGCTGCAAAGCTGCCAGGCAAAAAGGGACCTGGAGGGTGCTGGTCAACAGTGGCTGAACATGAGCCAGTGTGTGCAGGTGGCCAAGAAGGCCAACGGCATCCTGTATCAGAATTAGTGACCAGCAGGACAAGGGCAGTGATTGTCCCCCTGTACTGGGCACTGCTGAGGCCACACTTCAAATCCTGTGTCCCTCAGCAAGGACATTGAGGTGCTGGAGCTTGTCTGGAGAAGGGCAACAGAGCTGGTGAAGGATCTGAAGCACAAGTCTGATGAGAAGCAGCTGAGGGAGCTCAGGTTTTTTAGCTTGGAGAAGAGGAGGCTCAGGAGAGACCTTATCACTCTCTACAACTGCCTGAAAGGAAGATAGGAAGGTGTAGCCAGGTGGGGGGTTGGACTCTTCTCCAGGTAACAAGTGATTGGGCAAGAAGAGCCTCAAGGTGTACTAGGTAAAGTTTAGACTTGATATTAGGAAAGATTTCTTGACTGAAAGGGTTATCAAGCATTGGAACAAGCTGCCCAGGAAAGTGGTTGAGTCACNACTGAGAGGGTTATCAAGCATTGGAACAAGCTGCCCAGGAAAGTGGTTGAGTCACCATCACTGGAAGTACTTAAAAGATGTACATATCATAGAATCATAGAATGGTTTGGTTTGGAAGGGAGCTTAAAGAGCATCTAGTTCCAACACTCCTGCCATGGGCAGGGACACCTTCCACTAAACCAGGTTATGCAGAACACATCCAGCCTGGTTCTGGAACACCTCCAGGGGTGGGGAATACACAACCTAGGGAACTTGTTCCAGTGTCTCACAACCCTTGTCTAAAGATTTTCTTCTTAATATCTAACCTAAACCTACTCTCCTTCAGCTCAAGGCCATCCCCCCTTATTCTATCACATGCATCCATAAGAATTCCCTCTCCACCTCTCTTGCAGGCCTCCTTCAGGTACTGGAGTGAATTTGACAAAAAGGAAGCTTATCCAATGCCACAGACACCATTGCTGGCCTAGAAGACAGAATTGCAAACAGTCTTGGCAGAGAGAGGTACCTCTGTAACAAAACCAAAGCAGAAGTTTAAATGCATTTATTTACCACCTTTTTCTTCCAAAAGAGCTTCAGACTACTCTCTGAACCACAGAAAAGGACTATTTATGCCACATGGATGCTGACCACACTGGCTTCACTACATTTTGCAACAGTATGGTGTACTGCCAACTAAAATCAGAGAAGAAATGATGGAAGCAGAAAATTCCTATTTCAGAACAATAGAGTAAGCAACTGCAACTTGGAAAAGTGCTATGGTTTCTTTTGCAACAAATATGAGACATTTCAGCTGATGGATCACTGGGCAGGTAGCACTGCAGGCTACCACAGCTAACCAGTACAGGGAATGAGCACTTCCTGCTGAAGCTTCCAGCACTTCTTCCCCAAAAATACAGGTTTGCTCTGTAAAAGATCTCATTCAAATCCATCAGCAGCCAAAACCCAGAAGTCATAATGAGTTTAATGAGGCTGAAAGGAAAAAATTCCCATCTGAGGATATCAAGTCCACAAGGAATTAACTCTGATTTCAGGGTAAAACACACCATAAATCCAATTTTATTGACACTGAAAAGGAACAGCATTGGATTTGACAGATTTTAAGTTTCCTTTCTGGGCTAATAACATACATTTAAACCAACAGTATAGAAAATTTCTGCTTTTGGAAAAGGTTCAATTTGTGCAAAACAGCTGTGCTATACTGGTTCCATTATCTCCTGGCTGATACCACTTGGCTATAAAATACAGCTGCAGGATGGGAAAATTTAGAGCACCATATAAAACACATATTTGAAATTTATTAGCTTCTTGACTCTTGACTTCACATCCTTTGGAAAGTTAAACCACAAATGCACAAAGTCAGGCTGCTACCCTACAATCATTTCTTCCATCAGTTTCTGGGAAGTCATGCCTACCATTCAGTTTTTACCACATTAGTATTTTCTGGCCTTAAAATTCTCTGACTTTAATGGGATGACAGTTAAATGATTGCAGTTTCTGATCCAAGGCTGGTAAGTTTTCCTTGGGCTGGAGCACATTTTCTAAATCAAAGCTACTTTGATTTTACAAAAATAAGTACGTTTTAAAATAATTTTTTTAAAAATAATTGAAGAAAGGCAGGAAAAGGCTTTCTTTGGTAATTTTCTCCTATAATTTGTCACTCTCAGTACAAAGACTGATCCACTGTGAACTATAACAACTTTAATTTCCAGGTATTAGCCTTACAGAAATATGTCTAGTGTGCCACTTCAGCCTCATTATTACGAGCTTATAAGCTTAAATGCTGTTAGCAAGGTCATGATTCAAAATTCTAAGTGATAAGTTAATAAAAAGACTTCAACAAATTATACCAGAGCCAGAGATACTCTCCAGTCCCTGACAAAGTCTTGCCAAGCTCAAACCCTGTTACAGACTGGCAGTGGCCACATTTCAAATATAGCAAGACAGATCACTGCATTCAGAGCTCAAGACTTTTAGTATTCTGTTTCTTTCATTTTACCCATCTAATGAAAAAGTAGGTCAATGTTCCTCATCAAAAATATTTAAATGCTTCACTACCTGAAGCTCATTGAATCATCAATCATCTGGTGTGACAGAAATCTGTAGGAGCAGGTTTCCATCAATACCCATCTGTGAATACCGTCACTGATTTAAGACCTACATGAATCGAGGAATCACAGAATGGTTGGGCTTGCAATGGATCTCTGGAGATCATCCACTACAACCCTCTGGCAAGGCAGGGTCACCCAGAGCAGGTGACACAGGAACACATCTAGGTGGGTTTGGAATGTCTCCAGAGAGGGACTCCATGACCTCCCTGGGCAGTCTGTTCCAGTGCTCTGCCACCCTCAACAAAGAAGTTCTTCCTCATGTTGAGGTGGAACTTCTTGTGCTTTAGTTTATGGCCATAAAAGCCCTCCTGGTTATAGGTTTCTGACCCCAGAATACCTACATGCATTAGGAAGCAGAACTTAGCATTAAACTAGTCTACCTTGCCTTTCCTCTAAGGAAATACACACACTACCCCAGGTCCCAGGTGAGCAGTGCTGACCATTGTTCAGTTACTTTCAGGGAGGCGTTCCCCTCTGAGGACAGTGTTTTGATTCCCAAACATTCCACTACCCTCTGTAGCAGGATATACCATTTGTTAGGATGTTTGAGTTTTCAAGTTTGGGCTCAAACCAGCTCTCATCTCAGTCATAAGACAAAGAAATAACTGTTCTCCCTTGGCAGCGCCCCTATGGCAACCTCAGCTCTTTTTTCATACACAGAGGTTTGAGCTCCTTGGGGTCAATAATTCTTCCATTTTATCCACTTTAACAGGAAACTGCTGTGAAGTGTTAGCAATCAGGCCCTGTAACATTTAACCAGTCAAGATGACAGCTGTGCCAGTTTTCCTCCTGGACAGACAATAACATTTTTCCAGGGGGATGGGAAAGCTACAGTTTATCTGAAGGTGACAGCATTGCTCTTGCTCAAACTCCACTTACAAATGTTCTGCTGAATCTACATCCAGGTGCTTCTCTTTTCCATTAGGTATACTGTGGTCAATGACTATTGTTTCAGTGTTGGCTAAACAGAATCCATTTGATCGCATGATTTCTGTTGGGAGAAGAAAGAAAACAAGATGAAAAAAAAACAAACTGGAAAACAACTGTGTGTCATATGTAATTGACATGGCTATGAACTGAGATGTGTGCATGACATTAAAAATCTGCACATGAAAGCAAGAATGAAGAGTTGGTTTCACAGCTTCTTACATCTGCAAACTGCCAGGGCTCAAACAGTTTTATTCACCTAATCAGTTCATGACACAGAGAATCTGAAACAACTACCACTACCAAATCATGATTGTATTTTTCTTAGACAGTCCCAGGCTTAAGCCAGTTAAGCAAAAAAAAAAAAGAGATAAAAAGGGAAATAAAAAGTGACCTTACAAGTTAATTCAACCACCAACTCTAAGTCATGTAAAGCAATACCATGTTTTGCACTGCCTTTAACCCCACTTATTTTTCTCACAGTGTTAGAAGCCTACAATACAGAATATCTAAAATTTACACCTAATTCCACTGACTTACTACTGTGAGGAGAACTGATAACTAAGGAATAGTATTTGATGTGAATGAGAAGTTAATCCACATCAGTGCTGTATGGATTTCTTTCGGTCACACAATTTCAGATTAAGCTAGGACCACCACAAAATAAATGCACATTTAAAAAAATCAGCACTGACTTAAGTAGTGTAACTATTGATCTGCCTCATGGCCCTATGACTCTGTTACAGCCTTGCATTATCAGCACAACAATACAAAATTAGACTGTGGCAGAATATAAGGTAGGTGGAAAACATACAAACAAATTTCAGCTATATACATACAGTTCAAATAATGAACAGGAGATGAGACAGGAGAGAGTTAAAAATTTATATTTTTCTGCATTAAGGTAATGCCAGAACTCACTTCTGTATTTTTCTTGAGAGTCATCTTTGACTTTCAGTCTGTATTTTACTGCAAGTCACTTTAGCAGAATACATGTGGGGGTTGCAAAAACACTGAACCCCAGAAGAATCACACTTGACATGACTCATCTTGAGACAGCATATATGTAAAATACGATTTACACCATAAATTCAAATTCAGTTTTCATCTTAGAGGGTGGCTCTTTCTCTCTTCTCCATCACTGCCACTCTGAGCAGGACCATGTGGGTTTTTTTTTCTTCAGAGAATACAAAACATTTTTGCCTGCTTTTTCAAGACTACAAGCCAGGTAGAAAGCTGCACTATGACTAACAGGAATGCCAGTATTTTCCTAGTGTCCTTGACTTGACCTAAGAGGAACAGCGAGCGTTTCAGTGCTGCACGAACTGCCTTACCCATTAGCATCTACCGCCATCTACTGACAGAGCTGCCCGACACTGAACCATTTCCATCTGGGCGTATCCAGATGAGGCAAATATCAATTAACATCAAATTTCCACCTATGTTCTTAGCATTAATAAAATTAATTACCACAAGATGCTTTTGCATAGCTGCATAGGTAGGAGAATCTTCCTTCAGTTAATTAGGTATTACTCATCACTGCCAACAATAATTTAGTATTAATACATGCTATTATTCAGCTGAGATAGTTTCCACAGCTCCTCTACTTACAGGCTGTCAGGAGAGCTCCCTTTTCTGCTAACTTCTGCCCATCAGACAGGCCCCCTTGCTCTGAACTGAGGTTCATCTTGACTGTCTTCTCTCTGTTGTAACCACCATGTGCCATACTCAGTCATGCACACATGGAGTACCTGTGCCCTGACACAGAGTACCTATACCCTCCCAAAAAGTATATGAAAGCATTACACACAGCAAAAAGCCCCAAGCCAGAGCAATGCTCCAACATGTAACCTATGTAATTCTAAATACATTTTTCTTGATATTTGGTGTTTGCAACAAGATCAAGGTATCACCAACAGCAGTCACTCTTTGAAACATTTTTTAAGTATTTAGTTTAGTTTAAAGTATTTATTTGTTCATTTCTTAATGGGCAGGATCTAGGATCCATTTTGCAGCTCTGATCTCATAGAGTAGCAACATACTTCAGGCAAAACCCATGAATGTGCTGTCAAGTGGCTGTGCTGAGAACATGTCCTGGTGTTTAGGAAAAAATTATATAACCATGTGGAAGATGACTTATGACAGGAGCATATACAAGGGAAATTTTACCTAAGGTTTCCACATGGACTGAAGACATCATCCAAACTTCCCTAGCCACAGATGGAACGTGACATAAGTATGTTGGCTCCTGTTTCTCATTCCCAGGAAGTCAGACCTGCATCACCCCCTTTTGCAACGTGGCTTTAGGGGCTGTTTTTTGCACTGCAGCCTGTGCTTGGGGCACCCTACAAGCAGGCACCAGCCCAAACACACTGGCAAGGCCACAGTGCCTTCTCACTGAGGCTCTGTACTGCAGAGTACTCATAAACCATCTTCCATTTAATTAAAGGAATATTTTTTTAGCAGAAGAGGGATTCACTTAGCACCATAGTAAGGATCAGTTACAAATAGTTTACCCTGTGTGTGAGATCAAGCCTTAAAACCCACTGTTTACACCTTTGGCAGGTTGACACACTGGCCATTAACTGATACTTCGTTAGTACCAAGGAAAACTGATACCAGTTCCTTGCCAGACAGGATAAACCTTGGAGGACTATGTAGTGTTTCACTTCAATTAACTCTGAAAAAGCTCTTCTGGTGACACAAAACCAGCAGGTGCCATTAGGCTCAAACAAAATGTTTCAGTATAGAAATACAAAACCAGGCACACCAGAAGTTCACAGATATTTGACTACAGTCTGTAGCAGATGAAGAGGGGAAAGGCTAGAAGAATAGGCAAGGATAGGCTCTCCACTTTACCCACTAGCAATCTATGGTTCAGGAACTTCCTGTGTCTCCACCTGTGACAGGTTTCAATGTACTTTTCCTCCACTTGTTTGTCTGTTTCCCTTTTGAAGTCACTTCTGCTTTCAGTTTCACCATATCCTATGACAATGAGTTCCACTCCTTAAATATGCTTTGTATGGAAACAAAACAGTATTATAAACTTGCTTTTGATTGTTTAAAGCCTGTTGTCTGTCAGTGATATTGGATAACCTATAGGTCTTTTTTCATGAGAGCTACAGGGTAATTGACCTCCTTCTATTCACAGCTTTGTAGATTTCCATCACACCCCAGTCTTTCATCTCTTCTCACAGGTGAAGTGTCCCTCTTTATTTAACCTCTTTCTTAGAGAAGCTATTTAACAACTTAGATCCCCACCCTTTATCTGTATAATTTTAAATTCTATTATATCCCAAGATGGAGAAACCAAAATTGTGCATATTGTATTCAAGATGGGGTTGTGCTCCTCTCCTCTGTTTCCCCCTCCTTTTCTAAAAATACCTAAGTCTCACTGCTGGTATTGCCCTTTACTGGGCACCAAGCTTACATTTCCACAGAACTCTATCAATAGCTTCAAAATCTCCTTTCTTAGTGGTAGCAGCACTACCATATGTGATGATATGCAGTAAGGACTGCATTTTCCACACATTTACTGCTTTGCATTTGTCAGTCTCCCATTTCACCTGCCACTTTAATGCCTGAATGCATGTTGAATAGTATATCAAGGCTAAATATATGTTGTATATCACAAAACAGACTATTGAGAATTATATTTTGAATTGTTGACAGAAAAATAACAGTGGGAACAGCAAATAAATTCTTTTTTTTTTCTGTGTCAACTGCAGGAAGTTAATAACTCTTACCTGATATTTTAACTGGACTTTGAAAGCTTGGCTGAATTTTATGGACATTGTCATTTTTTAGAACTTGGTCCAAAGGAGATCTCTCAAAGAACGTGAGGACAACTTCAGATCTTGAATACTTAAAAAGAGAGAGAAAAAAAACAGACACCCATTTTTAACCAGTAGTTTGCTTTGTTCCTCTTCTCCATTTCCGCCCCTTCATAGTATGACAGCAAAACTTATTACAAGTGACAGCTTGGAGGCATCATTACACAGTTCTGGCACTCAGCATTTCTCCAAGCTACTCAATAAATTGCTGCTTCTTTCAGAGTTTGGCAAAGCCCATCACATTCTAATCTGCATGAGAGTGCATGTCACCATGAAGGAGGAGTCAAGCTGGGCTAAATTGGAACTTGGCTAACTCACCTTCCAAGGCATGTTTATAATAGTTTTCAGAAGCTTTTCCACTTCATTAAGTCTGGCTTCTATATCATGGGCTTCTTTTATTGTGATGAGCCCTAGAAACAAAGTAAACAGATCATAAGCATAAACAAAAGCACACTTATTCACACTTCAGCAGCCAGAAGCAGCCTCTCAGGAGGATGTGGAACAACCTCCCAGAAATGTCTTTTGAAACAACTGATGGTAAAGGGTGCACCCCAAACTGAGGTGGGTGTAGTTTACAAGCAGAGCTGCAAGCCTGACACAAACTCAGCTGTTTATGACCATATGTAGGAATTGCAAGACAAGCAGAAGTAGAACCACCTACTCCCTCACCCACAGTTTCACTACACAGCATTCCCAGCAGTGATAATTAAATAGCCCACTTTCTGATTCCAAGAACCATTATTCATCCTTTTTTTTCTGTAAATAAAAAGCAAAAGAAAACCCAAGAAAACCAAAAGACACATCCTACAGACAAGAGAGAAAAAAACAAACACTAGATAAACAAAAGGTAGTCTTGTATTTCTCTGACTGTAAGCCCCAATGAATGGTCCAAGGAAAATTTGTCAGTATCATATTCTTCAAGTGTAAGATAAGTGATAGGATTTTTTCATATCATCAGTCACTGAATTATCACAGTGCTCCAGAAGGGATTAAGATGGAAATTTTACTGACCAATATCCAGAATAATGCATTACAATGCAATATTGAATTGCTCAATATGGCAGTCTTAAACAGTAATACCATATTTTGTACATATAACCTGCAGGGTATCTGTGACTAAAGGAAATACAGCACAGGTTATATGCAGGTACAAGGCATATGAGGAGAAGTAAACCCTCAAAATCTCACATCCCTCTACTGGGTCTTTTATTCCTGATATTTACAACCTACTTTTTCTAACCAAATCATCATTTAACCTCTACCTTTGTGCATCTTTTCCAAGGAGCAGGATACACCCATGAAAATGAAATATCTAAGAGAAATCATTAAATATAACAAGCCACACCAAACAAACAAACAACCAAACAAAAAGCTGGGAAAGGAAAAGACACAGCAAATCAAAACCATCAAAATTAAAAATCTGCAAAGCAGTCTGTGAGAAAGCACTTCAATGTACTACAATTGTGTTAAAGTAAGTGTATCTCCATCTCCTTATTCAAAAGACAAACATAGCCATCGAAAAGGCAAAGTGTGGGAACAACATTCAGTTTCAGTGTGCACCTGTCCTTGATGCTTGCTACCAACGAGATACAGTCCCATACAAACTTTCCAGACAAAAGTGTGACTTGGAAGCTGTCAGCTCTCCTCCAGTTACAGCTCTAAATAAAACAGAGATTGTCTCCAAAGCAACCGGGTTTACTTGATGGTTGTCCCACAGAAGTTGCCTGTTTGTATAAGCCTTTCTCTTGCTCAGCAGTCCTTCATTTTGCCTGTATTTTCAGCACGGCTATTGCCTCACCCCGGTACACCTCGCCCCCTCTCCTGGCAGCAGAGCAATGCATACCAGCAGGCATATAAGGAAGGTGGCGTGTGCCTTTCTTTGGCTGGTGTACACTACAGTTAGGTAGCTTTGCTTGGAAATTCTCTGAAAGGCTGTAAATGTGAATAAGCTCATCTGCATGGATACACAGACTGGGTATCACCTGGGCTGTGCTTGACATTACAGATGTGAATTGCAAACCAACACTCTTCATTGTTCTAACTAAGGGGTGTGTGCAAGCCCGGGTGCACCTGCTTCACCCCTCCACAAATGTGTTCCCATCCCACATTTCAATCAAGTTCAAATTATTCCATGCAAATGCGTTCATCTTCCCCAAAAGAAAAAGAAAGCTGCCAATGGCCCCACGGCTCAGACGCCTATCCATGATGTTAGAAACACACTGCTGGCCCTGCTGGAGCCCACATCAGAAGAAATAGAGCCAGCCACTCTCGTGCCAGCTGCCATCGGGTGCCTCCACTTCTCCTGCTGGTCTTGATCCACTCTGCATAAACACTGATATGGTCAGAGCAGAGACTGCCCAGCTGTGGCTCCCACCTTGCAGACAAAGACCTCATTGCCAATTCACCAGGGATTCAGCATTCAACTGCTCCCTCTCAAATCTGACCTCCATCTCGGACCCTTTCCCAGATAAGCATTCTCTGTTGGAACTAGTATTTTACCTGGAAAAGAGATACTTTCAAACAAATGAAGATATCCAGACTAGGAGGTGGAGAAAAAGAAAAAAAAAAAAAACCAAACCACCTCAGCAACAACCCTCAGCATTCATCCCATGAGGAAAACCAGCCAAGTGGTCAGGATTTCTCTCATTAGTAATCAGGGAAAGCATCTGCAGCTCCACACGGCCTTTTTATGCTTCACCAAGAAGTCAGGCAAGGCTGTCATCCTGTTGCACTGTCACAGATCACCCTGTAGGAGGTTTTACAGCTTCTTACATTCACAAGGAATTTCCAGCCCTGGTATATTATCTCCTTCCACCTCTTGGAAAGACACCAGCCACGCAAACCCACACTCCAACTTGGAAACTGGCACAGAAGACTTGCAACATCTGACACCATAAAAACTGTTTCTTACTGAAGCTTTCAGTAATATCAAAACCAAAAAGCAGACAGTGTAGGAAGGAGGGTGATACATCTGCCTGGTCAGCTTCCTATATCTGTGCTTAATGACTGCAGATGCACAGCTTTGGGGCATAAAGCTGCTGACCTGAAATGAATTCCCCATACAGGGAGTTCAATTTGGCCAGGCTAAACCCTTTCTTTTCATACATCTACAGCCCAAACACACAGAAACCACTTCACTGGCTATATATACATGCATACTGAAACCTGTAATTTCTTCTGCAATTGCCGTGAAGTTTGTAAGGCCCTTATTTATCTTAATTCTACAAGTCTCTGTTTTTAAAAGTGAGCAGATGCTCTTGTGGTTTTCAGTTAGTCATAGACCATGATCCCACAACCCGAGGAAGTGTTCCCAACCCCACAGCCACACTAACCAGAGCGAGGCACTGCCTGCCCAAGCAGCCATGAGGAGTAAATGTCCTGGTCCTTCCTTTCTATCCCTTTCAGCAGTCTCTCACTGGCTGCCATCACCAACCACAGCACCTACGTGCATGAGGAACACTGGGGTTTCGCAAGGTAAAGGCTCTGGTGTCAACACTGGCTTAAGGAGCTCCCACCCTCCCCTCCACTTCATTTCCTCTCCCACACCACAACAGAGAGCTGCTTCTGCTTTGCCAGCACAATTAGGTGAGCAGCATGGAATACCTCAAACCACTCCTGTCAAAGGCTTCACCTCTGGAAACCCCAGACTCCACAGAAGAAGCAAGAGACTGCAGGCTAGGATGCCCCATCCAAGCTCCTTTCTCACCCAGGCACTACAGCAAGTTTGAGCAGAAATCTGTATTCATGTAACGGGTTACAGAACCACACCTAAGTTTCCAGGCCTATTCTTCACTTCATGGGGGTTTCTCCCCTGCCTGTCTTTTTTCTCCTATTTGGAACACTTGTCGAGGCAGAAAGAAAGAGGAAAAAAAAAGCCAGAGATGGATGTAGGATCTCTGGACTCTGGAAATGCCTGAACAAACAGATACACGGATGAGCCAGCTGACACTGCAGACAGAGCCCAGCACTGCCCCAATTCATTAACCCTGACATAAATGCACCAAAATCTGGATGCATCTGGAGTGCATGGGACCCCCTGGCCACATATGAAGCATCCATACAGCAGCTACAACATGCCCCGAGGCTGCTTTCTCTGCCCATGGGCGATAAATACATGTCTAGCCTATATTTCCATCTGGGGCTTTTAGTACCCAAGAACACTCTGTTTCCCTTAAAATAAAAATAAAATACCAGTAAAGCAACCAGTATCCTGGAACCAGTTGTGCTTTCTTCACTTGTTCAGTCATGCAACAGAGCTGAGCTCAGAGCTGGGAAATTTGTTAGTGAGGTCATGGTGAAAGGCTGTTCTCATGCCTTTTCCTCAGCTCTGGCCCTTGTCTGACTGCTAATGGAAAACACGCACAAACTCCTCCCAGGAAAACTTTGCTCTCTGTGTTGTCACCCATACTGTGCTTGGACAGTTAGCTATTATTTCAAGTGATTTAAATGCTATAAACACCTATGTTTATAGGGTTTGAGGTAAACTGGAGTCCCACTGGCTTTTTTTTTTACCACAAACCCTGCTGCCAAATACCACAAACTTCTAAGATTCCTTCACCCTGCACACAGGGGAGCCAACAGGCTGGGTGACAGGAGCGATGGCCATGCCTAACCCAGAGCGGCACTCACCTGTGCCTGGGAGATTGCTTTTGCAGGGCTCTGCTGTGCACACAGCCCACACAGTCAGTGACCTCATTCAATCCCTTTGACATTTTCTCTGCCCCTTTCCAGACCAAGAGCCCCAGGCAGAGTCCTTAAGACTGAAAAGGATTTGCTTTCAATTTGAGACAAAGCGTAGGCAGCAACTTTGTGCAGAGCAACATGTGTCTGGAAAAGTACGGCACAAGCAGCACCAGAGGCCCACAGCATTCTTTCTGACCTGGGTCCCTGGTGCCGGGGCAGCTGCAGGAGGCTGGGAGAGCAGGACAGCAGCTGCGTACCTGGCACACCAGCTCACAGCATGGGAGAGGGGCCCAGAGCTGCACACAGGCAGGAAACGAGCTCAGCAGCAGAGGAGAATGAACTGAGAGCCAACTCCTGATGTAAACACACAAGCCTTGGTAGGGCTGTCCTATTACTGCCATGTGAGCTACCAAATCTGCAACTAATAACATTCTGAAAACCGCAGATAATGCACCCTGTTCCTCTAGCACAGGAAGCAGGACAGGAACTGCAGCATGTGTTTCATGGCTCCTCATGAAATCACAAAGCAGTCCTGACAGTCAGCACCCACAAAGAGCATTGTCTCAAAAATCCTCTAATGCCTTCCAAGGAAGAGTAAATTCATGCCCAAATCAAGTATATCTCCTATGTCATGTCAATGATGACACACAGCAGACTGTTTTTCTGGAGATGTATTGCTGTGTATAGGAAGCTGAGCAAGAGCAGAAGCAGAGGTGTACTTTCTGAAGATATGTTCAAGATGGAATGCCAACAGTCCTAAATGCTGTTTTAGCATGCACATGAAGATTAAAGCTGAATTGAGCTCCTCTCATCTAATCCTCTCTCCATCCCCTATAGGAACACTGCAGAGTAGGTATCAAAGGGAAAAAACGAGTAACAAATAAATCCAGAAAGAAATCCTACTGTGTTCTGCTAATTTACGCTGCAAGAAAGATTGGAGGCTTATAGATTCAAATAATGAGTGCATCCTTCTCTCTTTGCACAAGGCCTCAAGCAGCAGTTAGGGATTTCAAATCTTTAGGGAAGACATATAAGTTGTCTTGCAATGGAGACTGCTACTCTGCTCTCTCTCCTGATGGAACTGTGGCTTCAGTGAGAGATGTGCCCCTTTTCCCCAGTTACAGTATTCATTAACACTGCAGTGCTAAAACATTTTTATCCTTTTTCCTCATTCCTCCTTTCCCTCAGATATGCTCTAACCCTTGTGCACACACACAAACCAGGATGTAGATGGAGCAATAGAAGGAAGGCCCTAGTCATTAGAGAAGGTATATAAAATCACAGAATAATATTCAATAAAAGAGTCTAATTTGATTCACCCAAAGAAGGGCCAGGTCCAAAGTCAGATCAGGCTGTTAGGGACCATATCCATTTGACTTCTAAACAGACCCAGAGACAGATATTCCACAGAAACAAGCAGAAACTGAAGCTACTCATCTGGCAAATGGATCAGAGCTGAAAGGTGGCAGACAACTCAGCCCTATTTTTTCTGCTGTTTTCCTCCTTTGCAGTGCTTCCTGTTTCTTCCCTCTGTCGAAATGGGTTCTTCTCAACACCATTTCAGCTGTCATCTTCCCCTGCTTCATGGTCACTATACCTCGCTCCCTGTAGCAGCTGCCCAGGCAGCATCCCTCCTCACCACAAACACGGGTTCCCTCAACCCTGCCACCTGGCATAACTATGGTATTAGCCACCTCAGACTGGATTCTGAAAAGGCTAAACCAGCTTCCACTAACAGCTGCCTCCTCTCTGATGGAGGAGAGGAGGATAAAAGGTTGCTAGAAGGGCAAAGGAATACTCAGGGGTATATAAAGGCAGGAAAAAAAAAAAACAGCAGATGGGAAAGCTTGTTTCACACAACTTTTCTTCAGTAACTGCAGAAATAACACCACAGAAATCCCTTCAAGTCCAAAGACTTGATAAGATCCAGAGAAGGGCAGATAATTACAGGCAATCAGGGACATCAGATCTTCAATTACTGGAGACCAGGACTGTCACTTTTCTGTTCTCTGCCTGTTATTTATGCTGTCTTCTGCAGCATCTGGTTCTCATCACCAGGGACAGGGTCCTAGAGCTAACTACAGCACTGGTGTGACTTAAGTCTGGCAGCTCTAGGAATTCCTCTTTGATGCCTCTTGCCTAATTCTACAACACCCCTCTCTTGGGGCAGACACCCTTGCCCCTTCCCCTTGTGGGGAAGCTCATCCATCTCATGTGACAGGAATCACTAGAGTTTTTACAAAAGGTTTGCTATTGATATAATATCACTGACAAGATCCATCTTGGTGGCATTACTGAGGGAGCAGCTAAAAGGATACAGCAGGGCTGAAAAGAGGAGTGGGTGTAGGGAGGTGGACTTTTGACATTTATTGCTTTGAGCTGCTCTTCTTAAACTTGATGATGAAGAACAAAATTTTTTAAAGAGGTATTAGTACATGAAATGCATGTTAGTCACTCCATATTTTCAGAAGCTTCACTAGGTAGTAACAAACATACTGAAGATACTGAGATAAATCTATTTGATGCAGAAAGAGAAAGAGCTTTCAAAACCCTGCCCACATCTTTCTTCTTTTACAATTCATATGAAGCAGATGCAGGATGGTGAAAAGTCCTGTCCAAACAACTGTCCAATTGAAATGCTCCAGGGCAAAATGTCACCATGATTGCCTGAGGACCCTGACACTCAAGCACCCATGCAAAGAACAGAGGCAAGTTAAAAGCTGAGAAATCCAGACCCTCAAGATGATGGGTTTTCCACACATTGTATTATTAGTTATGGGATCTCCCAGGATCTCTGGAAGGGATGGCACATCTTGATGGCAGAACTCAGCAGACAGGCTTTCCCCACAGAGTTCCCTGTCATGATGCCTGATGAGCCACAAGAAAGAAAAAGACATCAAAGAAGCATGACATAAGAGAGAACAAAGCAGTCAAATCTGATGAAAAATGCAAGCTCCAACAACCATTTTTAGTGCTGATTTCTTATCAGGTGAGAACTATCATAAAAAACACACCTCGTTTCCATTCCTTTCCACCAAAAACTTCCCTGACACATTGCCTTGGTTCACCACAAAAAGGCAGCTTGTGTCTAGCTTTATAACACAGCCAGCTTCATTTATCTCCATCATTACAAATGAACCATGAAATTCAGGTGATAAAAAAACAAACCCAGAAGCCACAAACTTAATTTTGGTTATACAGTTCTGTTAGAGCCTGATAACCAAGAGCTGCATCCTTTGTCTGCCAGACAGAAGCTCTGAGCAAGCTCCACTCATAATGAACTGTTGACAATGTCAACAATGAAAAGAGCACAATAGATGCAGTGTATTTATCTGTATTGTTGCAGCACTGAGAAGCAGCTGCTGTCTGTGGAAACCACTATGCTGCTTTTGTAGAGCTCCCTCTCCTCATAAATCGCACTCCCAGATGGCCTTGTAAACAACAACAATGCTATAGTGCAGCACATAGAAAACTAAGTTATGAACACGACATTTGCAAGCAAACAATGTTTCTGGGCTGGCTCTTTGGGAACTGCCTTCTGTGTTGTGAACGTCCTTCCAATGGCAGCCCCAGAGGAACTTCCTGCTCCAAAGCCACTCGGACAGCAGGAAGAAACACCCCAGGAAAACACCCCAGAGGCAGGCACGAGACTTGGAGCTAGAGCTCAGCACTAGCCCTCTGTGAGGGACTGCTCAGGAATACAGTAGGTGAAGTGACTGCCTCTACATTATGAGGCAAACTAACAGTGCAAGGTTTCTATAGGAAATCTCCACCACTACTGGAAAACTTCTACGTATGGACTGAGGTTGAGCACCGCCAAGGTGGAAGGGAACAGAAGAGCTCTGCAGAGCCACAGATAACCACGGATTATGCACCATGGAACATACTGGTGAGGGAAACCTGCAGGCAGAGAAAAGGAACAGAAAGTAGCTCAGGGAAAGCGACTTGGAGAAGCAGAGAGGAAATAACAGAAAGAAGAGCAAGGGGAAAAATGGCCATGACAGAGCAGAATGAGTCAGAGGAGGCATGGAAAGGAGGAAAATGAGAACTTCGGGAAGAGAGGCCCATCTAGTAATAAAAGAAATCTGTCAGAGTTTCTGATTTGGCAGCTCAGAGTATCAGAGCAGGACCAGGCACTACACATAGATACGATACGAACAGTTACATTGGAAGAGGATCTGAGCCTCTGAAAGGCAACAAACAAGTGCAGAGGAGGATTGCCAGAAGCCACCCTGCCACTCCAAGGGCAAAACAAATCCCAGCTTTGAAAGGCTGCTAACGTGCTCTTTTGGCTTCTTTAAGGGGTAGATTCTGCCCACACTGAAGTCAGAGGCGAGAGGTGTGTGACTGCTGACTGCATAGAAGCTGGCTCAAGTTCTAGGATAAATCTTAGATGAGACCTCCTCACAAGTAGTATTTAGATAAAATAGGATGGGGGAAAAAGGGAAAGACTCCTTTTCCAGATTTATACCTCACATTTGGTGTCTCTTTGGTCTGTTGCAAGTATTTCTGTTTCCATCCATTTTAAGTCAGCTTCTAAGTCCATAGCTCTGCCTTTCTCATGAAAACTGATTTAAATTCAGAAGTAGACTTTGCACAGAGAAACAAAGAGTTTAGTAACATTAGGCTGTGTTCACTGCAGGAGTGAACGAGCCTGTGTTTTCCTGAGATCCTCTTTTGTACATTTGCCTAGAGCAAGGGACAGGCACATTTCAAAGATAAATAAAATACTAACAAGTTACTGGTAATGTCACAGTGAATCATCCTTAGTCACCCTGCAGGTATGCACATATCTAACCTTGTTTACCAGCTTCCTAGTGAGATGCCTTTTGTTGCCGAATGTCCTTGGCCTTTAGCATCATTGTACAGATGCAGAGAGTGCACTCTGCCACGTGTTCTTATTAGTTATCAAAGACAAGACCAGACTATTCGAATGCCATACTCCCCCCTGGAACCTCCCCTCCTCTCATATCAAAGAAAGTGTTAAGATGAATAGCCACTGCAGACAGCTATACCTCCCATCCTCTCCTCTGCAATCTCCAAGAACTCAGCAGCTCCAACAAATAAGGACGGGGAGAGCATTGGGGAAGTCAGTCCGGGAGGATGAGGGGTCAAGAAAGGAATGTAGAGGATGGTTTCCTCGTGCTGAGCGAGAAAAGGAGCACACTTCTGCTCAGCATGAAGTGTCTGCTGAAGCCAGCACTAAAGGTAACAACCAATTCTTTCTGAAATTGCTGACGTTTTCAAAATAACCCCAACCTTCATTTAAAAAGTTAATAACATCAAATAGCTCAAGCTTCCACTCTCAACCATATCCCTTAAATGTAACACACTGCAGCTCGACTGAGCTGTAGGATAATGCTAGTCCTTTTAATGCTGCTTAGGCAAATCTGTAGGGACTTTGGAGTCCTTCAATGCAATGCAAATTTGGTTTGCAACACTTTATCACTTCCTCCAGATAAAAGGCACAGCTGATATTCACCTTCTTTCATAAGCCCAAGAGAAACACACACACATATACAAACTCACATACATATGCATATACATTTGTATATACATAAAAATGCACACAAATGTATATGACTAAATGCTAACACACACAAGAATGGACTTCTGTCAGGTGTTTTTGTTGGGTTGTGTACATTGAGCTTCACTGTAATCAGGACATCTGCCTTTAAACAGGACATTAAGAAACCATGCTTACCCCATGAATTTTGTAAAGATTGGACATGCCCCATGGAATCTCTTCTTACAAATACAAATCTGTGATACAAAGCTTTGCATCAGTGCCACTTAGTTAAATGAGAATTTTATGTTTCAACTTTGTCAAGTTATCAGAGACTGTGGCCAGCCAATTTAAAATGTTGGTATGATGAAGTGTTCTCTAGGCAGAGAAGCATACTCTGCAAAGTAATTTTCTTTAGAGCAGGAGCAGCATAATTTTAAATAGTGTATCACTGAAATTGTGACGCACACTGTAATTGCTTAGAAACCACTCCTGATTTTTATTCTGTCTCTGTTGCAAAGTTAACCCTCACCCCCTCAACAAGCTAAACAGATCATAATCTGCTTATATTAGGTTTAGATTTTTCAAATCCGGGACTGACACTTTGCTCATTCCCAATTCTCCTGAAGTCAGTACACCTATTCCTGAGATAAAGGTAAGTCAAGGTTGCTGGCTCTAGGTTTTAAGCAGGGATTGAGCAACACAGGCTGAGGATGGTTAATCTTTCCCAGTTGTTCGTGCACGAATGTTGTATCTACCTGGGACTGTCAAGTAAAGCCAGTGCAAGGGACTATAATCCCATCTGGCTGAAACTGCACAAATAATGCTTTGGAGAGAAGTGAAAAGAGTTTAATACTTTGCAAAAGGTCTGGCAGACCTCGAGACAGGAGAGGAAGCATGCTTGCTTGAGAGACATGCTGAGGAATGAGAAGGGCTTGAGGATAAGCAGCGGCTCCTGTGTGTACCCAGTGGGGAAGGAGCACTGGGAGGGGCAGGAGGCCAAGGATGGAGTCCATTTGCAGCCAGACACAGCACACACCCCAGCCCAGCTGCCAAGCTACTTTTCACAGCCCCATAAAGCCAACAAGGACTACCAGCACCCTGGGAGGTCAATTTTTAGTCACAGTGACTCTGGCAGGTGCTGTGTCCTGCAGGCCACAGGCAGGCTTGCTCCAAACCTACCCAGCTTCTCAAAAGCCGCGGCCCAGGTGCCACATACACTTGAAGGCCATGTTACTTAGAATTTACTGCAACTCAGCACTACTAAAAATCACACTTGCAGTACTTTGGGTTGAACACACGTGGTAGGTGACAAGCTTTTGCAGCACCTTAGATTCCTGGTCAGCGACCGAAATGCACGAGGCACTGTTTATGCACACAGCGCGGGTGAGAGGTGCGGTCTTGGCATCGGCAGGATCAGCCGCATTCCCAGCCTGCACCCAAGCGGGAGGAGACAACCCCCCTCCGGCACCCAGCCCTGCGAGCCCCGCTCGCAGCCCGGAGCGAGCAGCGGCTGCGGCCGCCCCGGCTGCCTTGCGCCCATCGCCGCCGTCTGCAGAGGGCACTCGGGGCCCGCNGAAAGCCCAGCGCCGGGGGACACAGGCCGGGGAACAGACTGCCGCTCCCGCGACACAAGGAGGCTTGGGAAAGGGAAAGGCACGAGCGTTTTAATGTGAGCCACATAAAAAACCCCAAACCTAGCCCACCACCAGAGTTTAGGGATCTGGCAGGACCGTGGAAAAAGAACCGTCTCACTATAGACACCTGTCAGAAAACATGCTTGAGAAGTCAGCCCAGGAGAGATCTCCGCTGGCAGGGAATAGAGCCCGCTATCATATAGGGACAGCCCAGGAATGAAGTCCGGTGGATTTACACCAGTATGAGAGGTGCAGACCCAGTTCCGAGAATAGCAAAATGCAGATCCTCTGCAAGGGGGTCCCACTAGCAAGGTGAGAGGCTAAGTGAGAACTGGGGAAAACTTCCTCATCCTCTCACAGAAAAAAAACATGCACAAAATACCGGCTTTTCCCTGCTCCTGTTCAATCAAATCATTTACGCGGTAACTCAAACAAGCGGGGAGACTGGAAGTGCTAGGCATACACCCATTTTCAGATGACTGGATGCTATTCACCACTCTACACACTTGAAATACATCAGAGTAGAACACGTAACCCTATCTAAAAAATATCCCAAACATTAAACAAATTAAACCCAACCCGCAAGACAGCTTGGGTACATCCTGCTTCTGCACAGCAAGGCCTGAACATGGGCAACATCCCTCGAATTTGGTCAATCCACTTCAGAAAGAGAGAACAGACGTCTCTACTAACCGCTGGTGCAATTCGCGTTTCACAGAAGTTATGCGAGGAATTATGCCAGCTCCCAGAGTTGCTCCGTCCCCTGGCAAGCGCCGCAGCCCTTTTCTTTCCCCCTCTCCTTGTGGCAAACAACATACCAACATGAGGAGATTTTTCAGATACACCCTTTTTCCTGCCAATCACCCCCAAGCCCTTCCTCGGGGAGCCCAGAGGCACCCGAGAGGGGCAGCGCGAACGGGGACCCCTCTGCTCCCCCATCCCAGCCTAGCTTGGAGCCGCGAAGCCGGAGACAGCAGCAGCGATACTGGGGTCTCCTTCCTGCGGGAGCCCTCGGCTCCGACCGTATAGGCAATAAAATAAAAAATAAAAATTAAAAAAAAAAAAAAAAAGAGAAACACAAATCAACATCCCGGGAGGAGTTTCCGACCGCAAAACGCCCCCGCAGTTCTTCTGCCCCCCCCGCCCCATCCGGTTCTCAGCAGCTCCAGCTCTTCACCCCCCTTCCCTCCGCCGAGAGGGACCGCTCGCCCGCCCGTCCTCCCCGGCTACCGCCACCCCCGGGGAGGCGGCGGCGGCCGAAACCCCCCCGCCCGCCGAGCAGCGAGCGCCAGGCTCAAACCTTGGAGCAAGGGGGAGCGGGACAGCTCGGGCCGGTCCTCGGGGAAGGAGTCGAGGAGCCGCTTGAAGAGGCGGCCGAGGTCGGAGGAGCTGCGGTGCAGGTAGAGGATGTTGCGGTCCGACCACTCGGTGCGGATCTCGTAGAACTCTTCCTCGTCCCCCCGCCGGCTGATGATGAGCCGCCGGATGCCGTTCACCCAGCAGCCCCGCACGTACATGTTCACCAGCGAGGTGCCCTCAAACACGGCCGAAGCCATCCCGCTGCCGCCCGCACATCCCCCGCCGCCGGCGCAGGGGGAAGCGCACCGCCCCGCGCCGCCGTGGCCAAGTTAAGAGGAGGAGGAGGAGGAGGAAGAAGAGGAGGAGGAGGAAGAAGACGAAGAGAGAAGGGGGGTGCCACNCCGCAGCGAGGGGACGGCCCGGGCACCCTGCCCTGCCGAGCCCCTGGCGCCGAGCAGGACGGCTCTCACCCCCTCCGGGGCGGGGAGCAAGGTGGCTCGGCCCCTTCTTCCTCGGCTCCGCAGGAAGGCAGAGCCCCTCCCGTCCAAGGCGGGGGGACACTCCCGGTCCCGGCTCCGCAGCCAGCGCCCACCCCCTCCGCCGAACCCTGGGGGGAGGGATCCTCCTCTTCCTTCTCGGGACGTTTTCGTAGACACCGCAAACATGACGAGGAATTCTTTTCCCTTCCCAGTGACCCAAGAAGGTTTTTTTTTGTTTTTTTTTTTTCTTTAAGCCTCCGTCCCGGCCAGCTGAGGGAGGAAGAGAGACTGCCAGGCTGTCAGCCGCCAGCAGAGCACGGGGTGGACCAGCGCCCCAGTTGTGCCCCGGGAAACCTCGATGGAGCCCCCGGCAACCGAGCTTGCACCTCCGGCGGGGAGAGAGGCCAGCGCAGAGAGGAAAACAGGGGGAAGGGAGTACATAGCTGGTGCCTGGGACTCCTTCGACCTTTTAATAATAGTCCGGCGGGACGGCATCCCTGAAGGAGCCTCCAGCAGCATACCATACGGGAGCGAGATGGGGAGGTCTGTGCTGCAAATACAGTCCCTCCTTCCCACCGGGACCCATGCACTGCCCGAACGCCCAGAGACCGAGGCACGGGGAGAGCTGGCGGGGGCCGCAGCAGGCATCTGGCAAAACCGGAGCTGCACTGTAGAGCAAGGAAGTGTGTGGGAGATGCCTGGGTACCTGCAAATGCCTTGAAGGTGCGGGGTTAAGATATACACACTGGAGGTGAAGCAAATGACAGCGCAGTGATGTAGGATGCATCATCCAGGACTGGATCCTGCTGGAAGGCAGTGGCCTCCGGCAGCAGGCTTTCTGAGGCGGGGGGGGGGCTCGGCAGGGCCAAGGGAGGCAGTGAGTGACTTCCCTGGGTCATGCCATGGCCTGGGGCAGGAGAGACCCTTCCTGATTGTATAATTTGGGGAGGTCAGAGGTCATTACATTCACACCAAGTATTATAAAATTTAAGCCAGTTTCTGCCAGAGTGACATCTGTGGCTCAGGAGGCCAGGAATTCCCATGGTAACAATTCAGGTGCTGTTTAACCTTTCAGAAAAACTAGCAGAGCCCACAGGCAAGACCACTGTTACAAGGATCAGCCAAAAACCAGTGGTCGGGGAGCATGACAGCTGGATCAGCTTAGGGTAGCACAAATAAGCATGATGGGGTGGCATGAAGGTGAAAGACATGTAATAGTTTTCTCTAAAATGCAAGGTTAAATAAGTCATACTCTTTTCAATAGATAACATTACAAATAGCTGCCTACATCATTCAGATGCCACGTCTCTATGTTAAAGCAACTCCAACGAATGCAATGATGTCCCAATTGTATATTTTTTCTATTTTGCTTCTACATAGCAAAACTGGGGTTTTGCTCTCTCTGAAGCACAGTCATATATAAAGAATGTGAACAATTGAGCCCCATCTCTCCAAACAGAAAGGCATACATCTGTTTGCTGCAGCCTTGTTCTATGGCACCTGCAGACGTTTATTTTGAGAAATCTGTGGTTTTGAAAACAGGTGGGCGATATTCAAGATGATAGAGCAGATCCTATTCCTACCAAACTGACTTCATAGACACCGGTGTCAGGCTCGCAGTGATATGAAGCAGACAAAGCAAACAACCTGAAGGCACTGGCTTCCCATACAGAACAAAGCATGTGGCAGAGGCCCACACACTTCACCTTGGGTCACCACAAAAAGAGTTTTCACATCACTGTTGGGGTAGACATGTCCCGAGTACCACATATTAGCTGTTCAGAGTTCAGTGCGGCTTCACAGAAAAGGAATTACTGTGAACTTTTGTAGGGTAGGAAGATCTCTACACAGCTCCTTTTGTTCAGGGTAGGCTTTTGTAATCCCTCTTCTTGTTCCAGTACACAGTGGTCTTGCCCGTTCTTCAATATAAAAACAAAACAAGAAAATAAAATGCTTTCGCTTCTAGCATTGCTGTGCTGACCCAAAATACCCACACACCCTAAGGAAGTGAAACTTCTAGGAAGAGAACCATGAGAGTAACCCCTCCTTTTCTGAAAGATGTCAGCCTTGCACAGCTCCTGTTTAAGCAATGAAAGCACTTGACTTCTGCTCATTCTGACTGGTATTTTCTGCATTCGCAATAGAATGATTTCTGCTGTTGTTTGCTTTCCCACCATCTGTGTTTCACTCAATAAATCTCTGACGTTCTCAGCACTGTGTAGGAGCTCTAGCTTCAGCTGGTGTCTGCAAGGCCTAGCCTGGGGGTTCTCACTTTAGGCCAAAGTTGGCATGTGCCATCCTGAAGGTTTAAGCATTAAATACTTGTTTCTACTTTTCTATTTTAGTGTGACTGGTGCCATGCATCCAACTTAAAATATCCAAATCATGCAAAGCCCTGTGTTCCTGTCACTGCATGCTCATGGGAAATGAGCCTAAGCTGAAAAATCTATACCCAAAGGACTTGAAATTGTCATCCTGATGCCAGATCCTGCTGAATTTTAAGAGTGTAAAAGGAAGAAGTACTCTTATGCCTAATGCTGAACATGGAGGGTCAGTTTGTTATCCCCCCATGAGTATGATCCTGTTTCAGAAAAACCTTAATCCAGTAAGTCCAAAAGTATAACATCCCCTTTTGGAGTGAGAAGTAGAACTGTGCACAGCTTTAAATCCTGCCACTGAGCACTTCTGGCACTCACTGCCTGGGGCCAAATTGGTAGCCCACCACAATCTAATCTCATTCTCAGCTCAGGTGGCAGGACAAGCATATATATGTCCTCTCTCCCCCTGGGTCAGGAGTGCCCCTATTACAACAGTGTAATGTTGACCAGACATTAAATCTGGGCACAATGGCTATTCATGAAAGTTGGGTTAGTAATAAACATCTGTTACTGTGCAGCTCCAGAAAAGTTTTCCTGGAAAATGCTTACACACAAAAAAGAAAAGTTTACTTTAGACTAGCGGTGTGCTGAGGAGGATGGTGGAATTCACAAGCTTAGCTGCTTTATGGAATGCAAAATGGATGTGCAGGAAGACCAGATAGTCCCAAAGGACATAGACATCTTCCAGTTGAAAGGATCTTTTATTAATAGCTCTTTTATTGTCAGAGTACACATTGTATCACTGGTGCACTTTTAAAAATACTGGCTGGGCCCTTACATTTGACAAGTTTTTTACATATATGCAGCACGAGCAGAGGCACTGTGCCATGGCTGCTCTTCAGCAGAAAATGGGAAAATATATTTGACTTTAAATAAAGATGTGATTTATTAAAAGACATTTCATTCCTTCTTGTGTGACATGCAGTTTTTCTATTTTCCATATTTAAGTTTTGAGACAAAAGTCATTACTGGCAATTGCACTTTAGAGAATAAAGATGCCAACAGCCTACATTTTATCCACTTGCATTTTTGTGATCTTACTATCTCACTGGAGTCATAAAATGTTATGGGAATGCATGCATTTGCTTGGCCACTTATTAGATTGATTTTAACCTATCAATTTTATGATCTTGCATTTTACTTTCACAAACCTGTAAACTATTTAATTCATTTAAGATACATGCAGGGTACCAACCACACACTGTTAATAAGCTTGCTGAAAGGACTCAGGCCCTGTAAAGGTTGCTCTGGCCAAAGAAAATCCTCAGGTGTTCCACTGATGCAAACACAATCAAAGTGATGCAGCAAAATTGCCTGGATTTGAAAAGAGGCCAGAGCCAAATCATGGTGCTTAAGAAGCTCAAGGGCAGGTAACTCTTGGCTCTTACATTTGTGGTATGAACCGTGGCTGGAAACACAAATGAAGTCAAATGAGCTTGTAGCTCTAGCCTAGTGCTGTGACATGTCAGCCCTGCTTTGTCAGGTTTCTTCACCGGTGTAGTGGAAATTATAGGGATACTCACCTTCTGTCACATAAAAGTAGGCTAAGAAGACTTCTAAAGGCTATTTCCATACTATCTACGTTTCTCCGCATTTTGTCCTACAACCTACTGCAGCACTTTCTTCTGCCCTCACCAGTTACAGTCCCCAACAATTATTGTCTCCCAGACTGCATCTATGTTTAGGAGGAACTTCATCTAAACATCTAAGATCTCTCCCTGTCATGGTTTCAAAGTCATTTTAGGGCTACTTTTTACCATTGTGGCTTCAACACCCTTATCATAGAGGTACTCTTTCTGTCCACATCCATGAACTATTTACTTCTCAGAGGAAGAGCTTTTCTACTATTTTCATAATTAAAGTCCTTGTTTTTGGCAGCAGGCTTTTTATTAAATAATAAGGAGTATCCACTACTGCAAACAACGGATAAAGAAAATTTTCACCATAAGGAATAAATGACAGGTATTTTTTGTGAGCATGACCAGCAAAGCTACCAGGCTTCACTACTTCAGTTTAGATCATTAACCTCTTTCAAGGAGTTGAAACAGTAGCAGCAACTAACCAGCCAACATGCATTTCCACCTGAAACCAAGGTGAGTGTCTCTGGGGCAGGGACACCTAAAGGTGAAGCTTCTCATGGAAGAGCCAAGTTGGAACTCAAGGATGGAGGCAGGCTGTGATCTGCAGGCAGTCTGGCTTTGGCAGCACTGTCAGAGTTATGCTTTCTGCACCATGGTGATTATCCCTGCCAGGTAATCAGACTTAAAACCACATTACTGAGGTACAGAGCAGGAATAACCAGACAGGGGCAGAGAGGGTATCCCTCAGCTGATACTGCCACCAGAACTCCAAGGCTGGAAAATGCTGATCTAAAAAATCAGTCTGAATAGTTTTGGTGCATCACTCTGGAAAGAGTCCAGGAGGGGCAGGAGGGTGACAATGCCTGCCATGGGCTAAGAGGATCTCTGATTGTGCAAGGCTTCCTTTGCTCAAGGAAGCAAAAATTGTATCCAAGGTCCGTGGCTCCATTAAAAATTGCTCCTTACTATTCAATACACAAAGTCACTTAAGTCAAAAGGCCACCACAACCTCCAAATCTGGAGTCATCAATCAGGTCTTGTGTGGTGCCTTTTAAAATCTTCCTGCCATGAGAACCTGCCATGGATGGCCGGGACACTTCAGTGAAAAATAAGGTAACGTTTCCATCCTCAGCTATCAGATTTGTAAACACAGGAGACCAAAGTCTTTGCAAAGAAAATCAGTTAGCTCATTTGGCTCTGTTGCCAGTGCAGTGTTGGAGTAACTAAAACCTTCATCTGTTGCTCAAAAAAATAATTTGTAAAGCAAGAGGGATTGAAGCTTTATACACTTACTCAAGCAGTGGAAGGAAATAATGGGCTTTAAAAGCAGCCCTCTCCTCTATAATACCTGCAAACAACATGGGGTGGGCATGGGGTTTTTTTCTGTTCTCCCCCAATATGCACTATTCTGCTAACAGGCTTTTTTCAACATACAAGCCAAAGTCAAAGGAGCCTCTCCTTTAGCCTCTCCTCTGTTTTAGCCTTTAGTTCACATGACAAGATCCATTTCTTCTGAACACCTCTGAGGAGGGGCAGCCCTTGATTAAATGAGCTACAGTCTGAAACATCCTTTCATGCTCCTGTGGGGCGTTTTGACTGTAAAAGGTTTGCATGCATAGCCAGAGCACTGCTGGGAATGTGTATTCTCACTTTGTTCTCCTTCCCTCTCCCTCAGGCGGATTCTGTGAAGTATTGAGCCCTCCTGGAGCCAATGGGAGTTTAAAAAGTGCTCAACATCTTTCCAGTTTTGGCTACCTCATAATACAGTCATTAATGTATGCACAGCCTATTTTTAGAATCTGTAACATGCTTTCTGGGTAAAAAATGCTTGAAAGACCCCTTCTTCTCCCTCAGAGTTGACACTGAATTGTATTTAATAGAAGAGCCTGAAATTCCTTCCATTAAAAAGTGTATTATAAATGCTCAAGGAGCTGTAACTGCAGTTGAAAGCTAGGTATATTCCTGCCAAAGGGTAAACTAACTTCATCTAATAGGAGAATATTTCTAGTGGAACAATTTACCCTTTATGAGCCTTTTTCTTGGAGACACCATAGAAAGTATATCTTCATAATGTTTCCAGCAGAGCAAAATAAAGTAAATATACCTGCAGGTTGCTAAGAAAACCACTGGCATTAAAATATGCAAGACAAAATGTATCTGTGTTTTGAAACTCTTAGCCTACTGCAGTCAGCCATCTGGGCAACAAAAAGGTCCACGGTGCTGGTCTTCAGTATGGCTTGTAATGATCCTTGAACGGCCTAATACTGCAAATTTGTATTGCATTTTGAAATTGGAAGCCCTAAAGTGTTAAAATAGATGAGCATTATTATTCTGTGTCTGCAGAAGGGGAGACTGAGACACAGAGCAGAGAAAGCAGCTTGCTTAGGACTGCAAAAACAGGTCATCCTAAAGTTTGAAGTATTTGTAGCACTTGGCACATGAACTTGTTTACAACCCTTAGAAAACATACTGTTTTGCAGGGGAAAGAAACAAATCATATTGCATATGACCACTAGAGGTGTAAATGCCCAACCAGAGCCATTTGCACATACTAACAAATCTTTTTTCTTTGTTTTTTTAACTGTTCTAATGTTCTTCCTTTTTTTCTTTTTTCTCATTCATGTGAAGAAAAATCACTCAGTTTAAAAATGGTAGGAGGTGGATAACAACTTCAAATAAGGTATTTTTTTGCTGCTATTGTTAGTAATTGAAATGAGTTCTTCCTTTTCTCTTGCTACACCATCCCAGGAGAAGAAATTGCCCTTGTTCTGGATGTTTAAATCTCTGACTGTATCCGAACCAGTGGATATCCTAACCATAAAACATTTGAGCAGTCCTGCTGACCTGCAATAGGCTATTCATGCTCTTAAAATTAAGGGCACACAAAGTGCTTGGCTATATGAATAAGCAGCCCTTCAACATCTGCTTAGGGCAAGGAGAAGTTCTCAATGAAAGAAATACATAAGGGAGACACAGCAACAGGAATTCTGAGTATGACAGAGATGCAGGATTGGACCCTGAGCCTCAGGAACAAGTACTGCCGAATTGCATTCATTCACACAGCAGCATCCCTGAGATACAGCTCATCGGTGATCGCTGCTTCAAATACTTCAAGTCAAAACAAGCGTGAGTGATTCGATGTGTCTACACAGATAATTAGAGATGTAAACAATGACTGCCACTGCAGAAACTAGAGCAATATGCTAAGTAATTACCTGAGTTATTTTAGCCTGGCTACGTTCTGCATCATTAGTATAATTACAGGAATTGAATTCAAGCCCATCATACCTTTCATAGTTCAGTTTGTGCACAACAACCTCATCCTCACTTTTTATGACGTTTCCTTGATCGCCAAGGGTGGCCCATGCTCTCCCCCATTTTTTGTCATCTGAGCCACAAAGGAAAGACCCATTAATGAAAACAAGGTTAATTATGCTTTCATCAGAATGGCTTCAGAAGAGATTTCTTCTGATAAAGAGCAGAGTGGGGAGTCCATTTGTTCTATTCCCTTCCTCCTTCAAAAATAAAGTAAAACCACACAATGAATGTCTCTATTTACATTTCAGAGTTCTTTTCATGCTTAATATGCCTGTGTGAATGTACCAAATACAAATGAAGCATGAATAATATGTGACTATTTTTCCTTTTTTCCCTATATTGCTTAGCACTCTATTTTTTTAACTCTTCCCAAGAGCAAGAAGGTAACCATTTCCCTGCCCCCTTCCTCTTTGCTTCTTTTCCTCGTTATTCAGGATGAGGCTTGTAGTGAATCTGTTAGGACTATTGTGTAAATTCACCAGTTCTACTCAGTGCAGCTCATGTGTGAATCAAGGCTTTTTTTCTCTATGAGAAAAGATATTTCCCTTTATAGCATTCTAAGTCAATTACTGTGTTGGCCTTATGGGTTTTTTTCCCTTCCAAGCAGACACATGATAAGTATTTTCCCTAAAGTCCTTATTATTATTTGTCACATTAGAGAGGCCATAGACCTTAAACATTCATGTGGTTTGGATTCGTGTACACTTAACACACACTGAAAAAGGTCACAAGAGGTAGCATAGCACCTTCTGCTTATAAAGACAAGATCTGATGGATAACATTCAATATAATAAAAAACCTACAAAATTTTTGTGTTTGCATAGGACCGTGATGTTTTTTCTGTGACATCAACCATGGACTCTCAACTGAACAGACTGTGAAGCCTCAGATAAACATGAAGAATGAAGAAAAAGACATACAGAAGTTGTAGTGTAAATTGCTGGAAAAACAATGTCTACCCAAGTTAAAAAGCCTTTGGACTTGATTGCACAGATGCTTCAAGTACAAAAACCTATCAGGTTCAGCATTAATGATATGTTGTTTATTTTATTTGGGAGAAGATGGAATGCAAAGCCAGTCTCTCTTCTTGTTTCCATACCATGGGGATAAAAGCTCCTTATATTCCAGTGCTAATCCCCCTGGACACCACCTTAATTTTTAAGTGCAATGAGTTCCAAATTAGACCAGCTAAAAAATCTAGAGAAGACTCCAGTTTCCAGCACACAGTGCTGTCATATGCCATGGGTCAGAGCCAACAAACACTGCAACATGGAGCAACTCATGGTGTGAGATGGGGAGGGTCTGTACAGTCGATGTCAGAAGTACAAATCCTCAGTTGTGCTGAAAGCGAAGGCTGTGCAGAAGGAATCACTGCAGTGTCCTACCACAAGATTACTGTAATGCAATGTATGTTTTCTTTAGGCCTTCCCAGTAAAGATTTACCCATTGTCATCACTATATGATCCCAATGCAGTCCTTAGTTCAAGGCCATCTCTTCTGCTGCTTCAGTGAAACTACTACAAATAGAAATTAATAGTATTAGAAGTTGGCAGCTGTACATACAATCAGTGACCTCAGAAAACAAGTGGACATTAAGAGAGTTCAAGGAGCCCTCCCAGAGAGGAGCTAGGTTTTAATGGGAGTAGCTAAAAACAATTTGACTTAAATAAAATAAAGATTCAATACAAGTAAGCAACAAATGATGAAATACAGACTTCTGGTGGAAAATGCATATTGTCTGACTGGAATAATAAATTACCAAAAGAAGAAATCCTAAGAATCTAAATATAAAAGAAAAACATTTCTGAAGAACTTTAGTAGGGAATTTACCAATGAGGATTGAAAACCTTACTTTACTCAGAGCCTAATTATCAAAGACATTCTCACAAACTCTGCAGATGGGAACCTCTGCATGAACAAGGGGTTCTTTGTGGTGGGAACACCATCTTGGTGCCAAACTCTTCTTTTATGCCAGATCTAACAGTGCCATCACTAACATCAAATGATTTAATTACATATGGCAAAGAGATAAGATAATACAATCTTATCTCAAACATATGGTAAAAAATACATCTATGGGCTAGCTTGTTGATCAAGCTGCTTCTCTTCAGTTGTTGCTTGCCAAATACTAAGGCTTGTTTTTCCACTCCTACCACTTAGGTTTCTCAGGTTTTTTATTTCCTATTACTCTAACTCAAGCTGAGGTGACAAAAACTACCTAGAATGGTTACTTGTAGCCGCTAAACTAGTACTACTTTTTTTTGCCTAATTGTTGGTGAACTTCTTATGTTATGGGGATCATATCCTTCCTGTCAAAAAGGTCCGGGCCTAAATCCCAGTCCTATGTCATCTCACAGTAACTACTGCAGCTAGAGCTACTAAAAATAAGTTCATATTAAGTGAGAGGTATACACAGTTAGCTAAATACCACTATTATATGCAGTTTTCTTGGAATTGTATTTACTTTTGGAAACTCATTTGCTGGTGTATATTGCGAGTGCATGTTCTGCTTATAAAAAAAAATAAAACAAGAATTAAAAAATGAAACAAAATAAAACTAAAAAATAAAACAACAAAAAAAAAGGTTTTGTGAAGATTAGTTTGGGGTTTTTTTGCTTTTAAATTGCTTTCTCTTAACATTTGTGATCGAAAACTCATAATGCTGCTTGTGCAGTGAAAAAAAGATATGGAATTAAAGGCACTATTAATGTTAAAGGATACTGGCTGTTGACAGGGTCCCAAATGCAAAGCAAGATTTGTTAGTTACACCAAGAAATTTCTAATAATTCAGCTTGAGGGGCTGGATGGGAATAGGGGGAATAGGGAATAGGGGAATAGTCCTCACCTCTTTGTGAGGACTAAAGACAATGGGGGACACCTTCTCACTCATCCCCAAAGATATTCCCCATGAATTTGAAAGTTTTTCTGAATATTTTGGAGTGATGTAGCTCTACAAGCAGAGATTCATTGGTGCAAATCACTGGGGAGCTCTGATCACTCCCATGTACAAATATGTGTTGGCACAATTAAACACAGGTGCAGATGAAGCTCATGTAGAATTAAGCACAGAACTGGAGCTTTGTAGCAAAATGTTTCAATGGGACCAGAATTTCAGCTTTCTATTCCTCCTTAAAAGGAGTCACCAGGAAGGATCTAGAGAAGACAGAGGCATCTGCAGAGATGAAAAAGAGATGAGAGACCTCAGGAAGACCTACAGGGAATAAGAAAACTGACAGTCTAAGCCCTCAAAAGCACAACAACTTTCATGTCTTCTTAGCTGCACAGAAAAATCAATACTAGGGCCTTGTATCCTCCAATCCTGATAGGAAGCAAAGAGCACAAAGGCAAAACAGCATAAGTATCAGCCATCTGCTTGTGGGGAGCTGCCAGTCCTGTGGTTTCCAATAGGTGATGGATGGATGCAAGCCTATCCTGGCAGGTGGGGCAGCAGCAAGCTTTTGTTCCTGCCTTGCCACAGCTCACAAATGTCACCTTCTTTTGAGTAAGAAGTTGAGCAACTTCTTCCTTTAGAGTGGCTTGATACTATCCCATGCCAGAAAAAGCCCTGTCTACAAAGTAGTTCAGAACATAACTATGTTATATATAGCCAGCCCCTTGCACAGCAGCTGAGAAAAACAAGGGAAACTCTTGACTTCCTCTTCTCCACAGTTTTCAATTTTTAAAATGGCAGGTGTGGGGGAGGGAAGAGGTTCAATGGCTCTGAATTGTTCCCTGACTTCCCATTAAAAAGGTCTGGGCCTAAAATCCCAGGAGACTCCTCACTCCCTGTTTGAAGCAGGATTCAGGAGAACAATAGCTCACTACAATCAATGGTGCTGCAACAGAGACTTGTTAAAATACGTGTTTGCATTGCTGTCTTCTACTGAGAAGTGCCAGTATGTAAGAGCCACACATAACAGTCACAGCAGAGAAGTATCAGTAATGCTAGGTGCTGAAAATCCCACACTAATTTATCTTTTAGCTTCTCTGACAATTGCTAGCAAAATTTATCTCCCTTTAAAAAGAAAACCAGATGGGTGGAAGGTCTGCAAAGAAATTTACCACAGTACAACTCAAGAACAGTGTGTTTTAAAACAGAAGACCTCATTTTTCTCCAACAACACATGTTTTCATCCTCCTTTTATTTCCAAGGATTGGTGATGCCATAACACCCAAGAGGGCAAAACTGGCTGGCCCTGGAGAAATTATTCTTAACAATCCTCTCAGTGCTATATCACAACCTCCAAAACTGATAAGCAGTTTCTTCCAGTGTAAGCCCAAATGGTATCTATCCCATAGTATTTTCCAAACCCATATGTGGTACTCAAATGAGTTGGCTTCATCTTCCCAGAAAAAGCACCCCCTCTTTGCCTACTGCAGCAATGACAAAGTTGTCCAGCATGAAAGACTGAGCCTGAGTAGCTACCCCTGCACATGGTTGCCTCTACCAGACAAGAGACTGAGGGAAATAAATATCAAAATACATAAAACATACAAAGTTGCCATTGCCTCCAGCTTACTTCCTACCATTGTCAGTATACAATGATTAAAAATACATAATCCTTTCCAGATTGCTCCAATGCATGTGATAAGATCTCCCCTATGAAGTTCTTCCTCTTCAAATCATGCTCAATTTCCTCTGATGCCATGGAACATTTTAAAAAATCAGTAGATTTGAGGCTGACCTCTTTGAGAATATAAAGTGTCATCTTTTATTTTTCTCTCAGATTGCTGACACTCAGTTGAGTCTCTCACTCAGGACTTGGATAATCCAAGATATCAGCTGTGTCCATTGATTCAGAAACCAGAAAAACCAATTTGGAAAACAGCGAACAGGACTGGAGGCCCAAATCCTGGATTTTAAGGCAGAACCATGCATTGAATCAATCCCTCTTTCCTGCAAGAAAGCGTAAAGCACAGATGTAGTTTGTGTAAGCATCAGCTGCTTACTTGGGGACATGCAGTCAGACCACAGCACATCAGATAAATTGGGAGGCCAAGCAGAGCATGTCTTCCATCCTGTTGAGAACTGGAAGGTTTGATGATCAAACTCTCAGAAAAATCAGGCTGCTAACTGGAAGCATCCCTGCACACGCATATCTGCTGCCTACCCACAGGCACTCAAGCTTGACCAAGTCACACAGCCTAAAAATGGCAAGATCACCAAGGAAATTCTGTGAAGAAACAGGAATAAACCCCTTATTGTCCTATCACCACAAGGCTTGCTTTCTTCCTTTGCTGCAGTAATTCATTTTTTATAGATTTAACAAGCTAAATCTTAAAGTCCTCCCTAAACAGATTTGGATCCAAGCTGCCCTGCATACTACCCTGCTGGCACAACTGAGCTCAGAATTCCGACTTTCATTCTTCTTCATTCTTTTTCAGGCAGCCTTCCTGCTCCTTCAAAATAAAGCACAGACAGCAGTTACAAAATTAAGAGTTCATCTCTGCATAAGTAATTAAAGGGCATTTTTTTCCCATACTTTTTGCCTTATTAATAGCACCATGGTATTTCTGAAAAGTAACAGGGGGTTTAACAAGTAATGATGATTTTAGAAAGAGAAGGAATGCTTTGCTTTGCTTTGCTTCCCCTAATAGGATTCAAAAAACGCAGTGTGGAGTAGAAACCCCCGTTGTTCCTATCAGTCTCCCAGAGAGATCATTACAGGAAAGCACGTGTTTAACAGAAGCACCGTCACCAACTTTCTGTTCCCAAGGAGAGGAACAACCACTGAAAGGAATTAATCACAGTTATTAGGTCACAGGTTTTTTATGCTCAGAAAGGGTCCCTGAGCTTTTGACTCATTAAGAGGTGGTCTTCAGAAAGTTCAAGGGCTTCCTTCTGCAGCAGGGAGGAATAGTCTGAGCAAAAATCCCTGATTTCAGCGCTGGCTGGGAGCAGTGCTGCTGAGAAGGACCTCAGGGTGGTGGTGACAGTGACCTGGGCACTAGCCACAGCCTGACTGGTAGCCAAGGTGGTCAGCAGCATCATGGGTAGCAAATCAGCAATTTCCTTTTACTTGGCATTCATGAAACTGCAACTTAGAACATCCAGTTCTGGTCCCAGGGTGAGAACATGTAGAATGAGGCAGTACAAGTCCAGGAGGGCCAGGAGCTGTCACACAGGTCTGTGAGGAGACATTGGTGGACCACGAGTTGTTCAGGCTTGAGAAGGAGTGGCTTTGGGTACATGAGAGTAGACATCCTGCACTTTGAGAAGAGATATGAAGGGAGGTACACAGTGGAGAGACAATGGCCAATAATTGAAACATGGATAGAAGGGTGAAGCTCCCCATTGGGACAATCAGGCAGTGGCTCAGTTGTCAAGAGGCTGAGCAATCTCAGCCCTTGGGGATTTCAGGACCTGGCTGCGTAAAGCCCTGAGCAACTTGGTTTGTTCCCATTTCTAATCCTACTTTGGGCAGGAGGTTGAACTACAGACCTCCTGAGGTCCCTTCTAACCTAAATGGTTTTGTAACAAATTAGTAAGCAATAAAATTGGCAAGATATGTACCCCAAAAAAATTAAAAAAAACCCCAGCCCACCCCTTGCCACAGAAGAACTGAAAAGTTTTAGGAAACAGGGTTTTTTCATATGCAATGTATAAAACAAAACCACCCCTCCCCCATCTTCCTCAACAACAGGCAATATTGAGCAATTACACTAAAATCTACTTCAGATATCATTATCTGACACTTCAACTTTGTCCTGACCAGTCACTTCAAAGATTAATGTACTTGGGATTTAGAAGAAAAAAACCCTTTCCTTTCTTCTGGCAGGTATTCATAGCAAAGCAAAGAAGGGAGTGTATTATCAAAGCTTAACTGCTGTTGAAGATTTTGAAATAGAACTTCTGCTTGTTTCTTCCAAGAAAACATCTGCTCTACAAACATAAAACCAGACTAAATCCACTAGTGCCATCCGGGGAGATTCTTACCCTGTTTACACTGGCCCAAGTTTGAACAACTCCCCAAGAAAGAAGTTCCTCTGGATACACAGCACAAGGATTGAGAAATGCATGCCCAGCTGAATCTCAGCATAAACAACTGTACAAGAAAAACAAGCAATCAACCTAGGTTTTGCTTAAGAAGAATTTAAAGGCATCAAAAGAAAACAGGTAGTGCATATCACTCTTTGTTGGCATAGGTAGGAAGCAGCATAACACTCTCAGCTCCTAAATTCATGTGTCCCATAAGGTGGCCAAAGGGGGCTGTGAAACCTGAGCAGGAAAGGCTGCTCTCCACCATCTGCACAAGGACTTGTGAAGTCATCTCAGCTGTATGGGAATGTGCAAGAGATGTCCAGAGTGCTTATTGCATGTCCCTTCAAAGAGCCAGACATGGTACTGCCTTCCCACCTAAACAAACGGAGTCAGAAACCACTTGCAGCTCACACTGTTCCATTATCTCCTTTAACATCCAAACCCATGAGCCTGGCTTTATTATTCATAATTGCAGATGACCAACTTGAGAAAGATGTGCAGGATCACCTTCCACATAAAGAAGTGTTTTAAACCAGATTCTGGGTATATTGAAAAATTTTGGATCTGGAAAGACCATCAAATGGCAACTTACAGGATTGATGAGTAAGCTCAGTGCTGAAAACTTACCTCATTCCATGCTTTGAAATGCTACACTCTGTTTTCAAATTAACTCCCATTCCTGCTTGGGTCATGCAAGTTTAAATACTCCTTCATACATATCTGTATTTTAGAAAGCATTCCAGAATGAATCCCCTCCACCCTGCAAGAAAAACACTTTGGGGAATTTGTAGGAGGATTAGAGCTTTAACTACAACATGCAGAATAAAATATTAAAGTATTATAATGCCTTTTCATTAACCAGCCATTCAAAAAATGGCATTTTCTTCAGCAATTCTGTGGTAGAAAGCCCTGCCCATGAGTCTTCTCTGCTTTGAAGTCTTAGCACTTTTGCAAAATAGAAAAAAATTGAATGTAGAGCACAGGGACTGTAATTATGCCCCATCATTCAAAATAAGGGGGAATAAAAAGCTCAAGCTTCTGCGAGTTTTAAAGTTGAAATGGTCATGACCATGAAGGAGATGGTTAAGCCTTAGGATAAAATTTAAGCATTGCTAAATTTGTCAAGGGTTCTACCTCAAGTTTCACAGTTAGAATTCTACTGCATGGGCTTGAACCTGGCTTTATTCTAGCATAGGCTTCGTTTTAAGGTTGGTGTGCAATTATACACGATTCCTGCATTTAAAGGAAAATCTCTGGCTGAAAAAGTCTTCTTTTCCTTTGCTTCACTCATACTTAAAGAAGCATTCAAGTCTTTATTTATGTAAATAATTCAGGAATTTTCAATAAAGAGAAAATAATCTTTTGGGTGTTCAAGTAGAATAAATTTCAATGCTAGATAATATTTAGCAGCCTGTAATTACAAGAGGTTTACAAAGCTTTTTCTTGTAAAACAGAAGGATAATTTAACTTTTTACTTCAGAGCAAATGTGATATTATTCACTAGAACCAAAGTTGTAAACAGGGCTAATGAAGAACTTACTACATGTATGGATTGCATGATTTTCAGGAGAGTGATGTGTCTCCAACATATCCTTCTAGAAAGAGAAAGATGTGCTGGAAACAAATCTAGTGTTTATAATGGGAAAGAAGGCAAATGATCACAAACAATTGTCTAAGACAAAAATTAAGACCAGGATTTTTACAGTGTATATACATCCTCAAAAATGCAGGAAGGAACTATTAGCACTTGAAGGATTTAATTTTTCCATTTCCTGTAATGCTTCCAGTGTGAATTTTTGGTGATCCTACCAGCAATAGAAAAAAAAAACCCCTAAAAGTGAAATCTTGTTTCTCTGCAAAAAACCCCATATTGCATATAAAGTAAGACAACAGAAATCAAAAAAGAAGATTATTTTCTTGCTGTGGTGCGAAGCAGAAAACCTACACCGTATTTGCTGGCAACTCCTTTGATACAGTCCAAAGAGCAATGTAATAGCAGCTCACAACTGCATTTAGGAGCAATTTCACTTTCATTATACTTGAAGTGAACACTTTCCCAAGCAATGACTGCTGACAATGTATTGTCATGCCTACGCAGCATCATGTGTCAGGCTGTGTGGGCATGCTCTGTGAGACACTAGAGAGCAGTGATACAGCTCAGACGTGATAAATATTTACCACTTGGTTCAAAAGGAAGATTTAATGCTACAGCTATCAAGTCTTATCACACACATTTTATTAAGCATTCATACTTTGCTTGCAAATTGTGCTTTTATCATGCCTGTAACCCTGTAATTCTGGTTGGATCGGATCCTCTGCCATGGATTGTTACCAAGACCTGTCCAAAAGTAACGCACTTTTAGAAAAGCTTTTTTAAAAGTCTCTCAGGTCATTCCTTTTTATCTCTCATCACTTCTGATACAGGACTCTAGCTACAACCCAAGAGCACAAATACATCAATACAGTGAATTGCACTTGCCAAGTAATTTATATACTCTTGAAACAGGAAATGTTATGTTCTTGTTATGTTGATTGTGCCCTAAGCAAGACATTGCAAACATTTCCATTTTAGATTTATTCTCAGACATTCTCCTTGTGCAGTTCTCATGCCCTATAAGTTACCTCTGTTTTCTACTTTCTACAAACCTACTTTCATGGATTAAACCTAAAATGTTATTTTTGTAGACAAAGAAAATTAAAAACACCAGAAATGCAAAAGCCTGCGACATCATCGCCTTCTCTTCTGCCATGTTTATGGTCATTTCCTGTCATGTGATACATGATGGAGTCATTCTCTTGAAAGTCAGCATGGGAGAGTATGAGCAAGAAACATGTTCTCTTAAAACTATTTCCATGCTTCAAGTGATGTGTAACTCTTTGTGTACGGTCACTGACTGTGAGTAACAAAGAGTCATTTAAGTGTCTGTCAATCCTGATTTTGGACCAGGTTAACTCTTCCAGAGTCATTTGGCCCAATAAATGAAGGAAGATCATTTCTTGACATCTATCTCACTCCCCCCACCTTCAGGCCCCCCCCAAAAAAGAGACATCAAATAATTTCAGACAAGCATAATAGGATATTATTACAGGATGTTGCACTGGATCAACTAACACTTCCAGACACAGGCTCTCCCTTTGCTGCTCCAGTTGCCTCCAAATAAAGGCACCAAAAAGGTGCAAGATGTTCCACCATGTAGAATACATCCACATAGTCTTAAAGCTGATATCTGAAAACGCCATCAGAACTCAAGAACTTCAATAATTTACTGCTGTTCAAAAGTAGTTGTTATTCCTTGCAGCAGCAGGAAAAACATGGTCTGAAAGAAATTTGAGAAGCATCTATTGCATGCTTCTTGTTGCCATTTTAATTAAGATCATGAGGATTTATTATTTGTCATAGTAAACATTCAGATGTTCTAGTAAAAAAAAAACAAAAAAACCCCAAAACCATCAGAGCCTAAAGAAATCTGTGCTTATTTGAAGATAAACCTGAAGATTAAACCCCCCTGCTCTTTCCTCATCTTTGATTTTCTCTAGTCAAAGAAACTCCAGTATTTCAGCAACTTTCCTTAGTTTGTGACTCTGGAGTCAATTTCAGTGCCACAGCTCTCTTCAGAGAGAAAGGCTGAATGCTTTGATACAGATAAAGAACTCAGGATATTTTGTGGGGGTACAAATGGTAATTGGCTATAGGTCTTTGTCTTTGATAATTCTATTCTGTAATAATCAAAATTCTCATCCAAATAACAGATTTTCACTTCTAACATTTCAGAACCACAGATAGTCTGAAATCACTCTTCAGTTCAATTCCTGCAGAAGCAGGTGACACTTACCTTGGTGTCTTTACAATCCATAATACTATCAAATAAACATTTAGCTTTGCTAAGGCAAAATGCACCAAAAAATGGCATATTCAGGACCCCACAAATACAACTCCCTTCAGCTGCCTACAGAGCTCAGCCCAGTTTAATACATTGCTTGCCCACACAAGGCTGTTCATTAACCTCTAGGTCACTCTAATGAAAATTCTTGTGAAATCAATCCAGATTTCCAACTACTTTTCCAAGGTAAAATAATAAAGCTTTGGCTTTCTTCAGAAACCCATCCCAAATGAAAAAGGTGGTTTCACCTTTCTGGTTGCACAGCATGGCCCCACCAACAATTGCTCTGGCACCTGTTTGGAAGAGGAGGGCAGCAGGAACAAATACACTGGTCCTGCCTTCCAGTTTCATTTAGGTCAGCAGCAAATCTCACATTTACTTTATGAAATCTTCAGTTTTTACGTTTGCTTCTATTTGTCACTTCAAAAGCTCAGTTTGTCATAACTGGTTCCTACTCTGAGTTTCCCCTTGAGCACTTCAATGCTCTCTGTCTAGACATTACTTCTGTGTATCAGGTCAAAATTATTTTCTCAGTTGTGCTCAGCTCTGGGCAATAAATCCCTCCTGTGTGGTAAATGCTACAAAGACATTCCCCTTCAAAAACTGAAAGGAGGATAAAAGCAGCATTTTCCTCACATAGAAGCAGCCTCCCCTCTCTTTGTAGATCCAAGGAAAAAGGTTTAAAAATTATTTTTTGTTTAAATTCTTTTCAGTTTCATTTGCTTACATTTTCATTTTGAGATGTGTTACAAAAAGAAGCAGAAAAACAAGTTTCTCTATTTGGCTGGTTGTTCTGAAACCAGTCAAAGGTTTTTTCTCCTTAATTTCATATCCAAAATATGTTCAAGGAAAAAGAGCACAAAAAGTAATAGATATAAACAAAAGAATAAAGAGGAAATATAATATATATTTTTGCACATATACAATATAATATATATCTTTGCACATATATATACACTGACTCTTTTATCTTCTCCATTAGAAATCAAGATAATTTTAATAACTTATTCATTTCCTTTCATGATTTTATTCATGTTAGCAGAAAATTAAGTCTATCTTTAGACAGCACTGTATAAAAGCAAAAGCATTTTAAGAGTTTGCTTGGCAGGACACCTTATGAGAAGTTGCTCCTGTTCACAGGAGACAGACACAGCATTCTCAGTCACAGTGCAAGCCTCTTCTGTAAGCAGATCTATAAGAAAAGAAAGATTCAGCTTTGCCCATTGTTTCTTTCTTCAATAAAATTAACTGAAGGGCTCACATTTTGTGGGTTGGTATGTGTCCAGTCAAGATTAGTGGGTGACTTCCACCTTCACCAACAAGGAGGTAATTTCACTCCAGCCGAGTGTGATGGTTGCCATCAGAAATGAATCTGAAATATCTTCAAAGTCAGGCTCAGCCTTTACTTCATTAATGCAAATCCAGAGGAAAGCCATGTATCCCTGTAATTGCATTAACATCCCATGCTGGGTGATGGGATTTGGCCCCTGTACAACAATAAAAATATTCTCAAATTGAACTGTGGTTACTGGGGACGAGAGAGGTATTTGGGTACAAGAGGAGCCCAGCACAGAACCAACCTGGGCATGCTGAAACATAATGAACACCTCTGTGTGGAGGAAAGGAAAAGGACATTCTTCACATGTATACAAAGATCGTTTTTGTATTTTGAAAAGGGTTCTTTTGAGGACACTCTGCAAGGACAGGTTTGGGAGTTTTTTTGATAGCTACTATGTCACTTCCTTCTTGTCTAGCAAAAGATGAATTGATGCATTTTGACAAACTCATACTCACAACTCAGATAATTCCTAGCCAGCCATTACATAACATACAATTTAAACCAGCATAATAATAAAATAGTGTGGAAAGTTTGGAGTTTTTAAGAACAATCTTTTAGTATTTCATCTTGAGCTTGCTGCCACCAAAGACAGTTGGTGCTCTGGGGCTTGCGACAGTGGCAGACTTAGCTTTCATCTCTGGACACTTCATCCAAAAAGAGCTTATTTACAGGTCAGCTCTTCTGAAAGTCCAAATCTAATGGCAGGAGACATTACCATTATACCATCATGTAAAGGGACACCACAACTATACCATCATGCAAAGACCATTTGCAGTTATAAGCTTAAGCTGTTTTTTATTAGGAAATACCAGGCAATGTGCACTGGGCTTGCTGATGTGTATTTTTGCAAACTGCAATGAGGAAGAAACATAAGAAAGATCTCTTTGTACTACTGTATATGGGCCTATTGCTTTGGGGGAGTTCTGCAAGCTGCAGAACTGCAAACCTGGCCTTGGTGAATTTAGTAATGCAAGCAAGCATCAGAGCTTACAATGCAGGAGAAAGATGACTCCTAGAAATGAGACATGGAAGGTTAACAAAGCCAATGGAAAGGTATTTTTAGTGCCTGAACATCCTACACTTCTGTTGCATACATAAATAGGACACTCCAGTTGTAGGGTACAAGAGGAAGACCATAGGAATGCCTTCTCTGAAAACTTTGCTAACAGAAAACTTTTATTCTAAACAGGTCCTTTTGAGAGCTGTCATCCATATACATTAAGTTCTTACTGCTGCTTTAAAACCAAGAGGGTCTCTGGGAATGCCCTAGATACCTTAAGTAATGGAGACTGACTGAGAGCTACTGAGCCAGAAGGGCTCACAGAAACAATTTTCTCATGATCAAGCTGATGTTCTTGGGCACTATGTAACTTCCATCATTGCTGCATGTGATGAGTTCAAACACAGTAAGAAAAGACAGAGATTTGAGTTGGAGTGGGTTTGATGTCCTCTCCCAGCAAGACAGTGAGATAAAGGATGGCCAGTACCCTTTCATCAGCTTGAGTTGCCTCTGCAGTTATGCAGATCACACAGTGGCAGGCATTAGTACTCCAGTCTGCCACATCTCTCCTCCCCTACCTACCTGAGTTCTGTTTGTCTCGTGGAATGCCTTAAAAGCACCCTGAAAGGCCAAATGGAAAAGGGGAGAACTGGACAGTCTGGGGCACATCAGACCCCCCTGGCAAAATGGACAAGGGAAGGGAGGAAAGGAGCAGAGAGACACAGGCTCCCCTAGAGTGAGAGCAGAGAGAAAACTGCTGTAGGGCAAAGGGCAGCACCTGCCAGGCAGCTGCAGGACAGGCACTCAGGAAAGGAGGATGGTAAAACACACAGAAAGTTTGTAGCTGCAAGAAGTACTTTATTGCAAAATTCCTCCCAAATCCCAGGAAATACAGCCTATGGGAGCAACAAAGAGTGTAACCTTATAGGTCAAATGTAAAACCAAATTATGCCAGTTCTTGGTAGGTGACCTCTTAAATGTACATATGCATGCATAACAGGATGAGACAGTTGTGTGCAAAGGAAGAGCCAGCACCAGTGATTGGATATAAAATGACAAGCCTTTTTGAAATAATGCATTTGTTTCAGATGAGGTTTAGATTAGCAGGCTTTTAGGGTGAGCCTTTGCACTCCATCCCATCTCACAAAGGCCACAGAGCTGTAGAGCTGGAAACCAAGGAGTAAATCTGAATATGGTTCTAGATCATCTTTTACAAAAACTTGCAGAAAATTCTTCCATGACAGCCACAGCCACTACAACAGCTCCCAGAGCTGTCTCAAGGCTTCTTTTAGGTAAGAACCCAACTCTAAGAAGTGGTGGACCGCCTTCCTAGAGTTTCAGATCCCACCTAGTACTACCATGTACACCTGGGGATTGACGTCCGGAAAAAACATGCATATATGCAACACAGGAAAAGCACAATGTGCCCTGTAATTTCTCTCTGGGGAAAAGGAGATAACAGGGGGCAAGAGGAATAAGTAAGAAATGGGAAGGAGGTAGTTGCAGTGAATATATTGGCCCATGAAAAGCACTTTCCAGTTTGGAGGCAATAGACATGCATTCATGAGCAAGATTCATGGTGTGACAGAAGAAGTCAGAGAGGTTAATTGCAAAGAAAAAACCACCAGATGTGAAGCAGCACAAAATCATGTGAGTTTTGCCACTAATTTCAGGGCAGCCAAGCCTTTGCTGCAGGTTTATTTAGGGCAAGCTATGGTAATTTCCTTGAGCTGCAGAGGAAAGTGTGGAATTTCCTCTCTTTCCTCTCCTTTCCCTTGAGACATTCTAAGCTTACTGAATAAGGCACAATGAGGACTTTGCATATAGCAGGGTAAATCACAGCCTTTGTGTAACATCCCCTGCATCTGCTGGAACAGTGTTCACACCAGGGTAAACTTTGGCTTGATAACCTCAGTAGATGTTTCACTTGTCTTGGCAGTCCCTCACAGAGTTTGTTTCTGCTGCAATGGATTACCTGGAAACCTCAGGTCTTTGCTAAAGATTGATTTCCAAACATCTTATGTCTAATTCACTATCCTGCAGGAAGGAATCTTACAGAAAAGGAAGCAGCATCCACTGAAATAGTTCCACTGCCCTTCTGAAATTCTCTTTGCTGCTGTGCCTTCTCACCCACAGCAGATACCCTATTTCTCTCATATGTCTTCATATCTCCAACCCAAAAAGGCTGTCTTTTGACAACCTGCAAAGTCCAAAAGAAGCCTTCCCTTTGTCTCTGGAGTCAATTTCATTTTGGTCCTCCATGGTGAAAAATATCTTTATTTTATGGGTCTTTCATCTCACTCCAGGCTCTATAATCTCTTGGATAAACCTCGATCACAAAAACAATTCTTGCATAGCTCCCCTGGATCTTTCCTGCACTGAGGCAGAAAAGGAAAGATAAACTTCCACATTTGTTTGAAATCTCGGTTTGAAACCCCTGAAACAGCATTGTTGTCTATGCTGTGCTAATTTTTCTCTGTTCTTATATAAGCACAATGCTATATGGTGTGGAATATCTCTTTGGCCAATGGTAGTCAGCTGAGAAGCTGAAGAGTCCTTGACTTAGTGTAAATTCTGCTTACCAACAACTACAGAATCAGTGTGTTATTAACATTTTCTCATCCTAAATCCAAGCCATGGCACTGTACCATCTAGTAGGCAGGAAATTAACTCTGTCCCAGCCAAAACCAGGACAAAGTTTTACATCACAACAGGATACTTTCCCTTCCCCTCCTCCTCTGGTTTGCAGCCAGTTGACTCAGATAATTTCACTATTATCAACTCTTAGATCAAGAGCTACAACACATCTCTTCACCAGGTTCCACAGAAAGCCAAAAGAAACATCCATCATGCAGTCTTGCAACTAACAGCCTTTGGCGTATGCCCTCTGTCATGAACCTCTGATCAGGCAGTCAAAATTATATCCTTCTCAGATTGCTTGTTCTGGGCCTGCTGAGGTGGTTCCTCTCTTGTGGACTCCTCCATGAGATCAAGACACCAGTCTGCTGACATCTTCATGATTTATTTATAGGCACATTCAAATCAACACAGTTAAACATTCAGGTAATACAAACTTGTGTAATGAAGTTCACATGACATTAAAAAAAATAAACAAGAAATAGTTACTTGAGAACTAAACTCCAGGAAAACCTTAATTTCATTTTTTCTTCCCTTGTATTGTCCTCTGCTTTTTCTCCTGATCTGCGTGGTATCAAAACCCTTCCTTATTTCATGGAAATATTCTCACCCTCGACTCCTACCCTCCAGCCTCATGGTTTTTTCTGTTTTGCAGAGCCAGCATGGGCTGTGCTTCCTCTGGCAGTCCAGAGGCCACTGTAATTTCAGTAGAGACTCAACCCAAAGTGAACCCCACAGGGTAGGACTGGCAGTGTTGTCCTACATAGTCACAGCTCTGTACAGCCACACTGGTTTTGAAGTGTGCTCTCTATAGTGAGTGATCTTCACAGGGGAAAAGTGAGGTGTGGCAGCCCCCAATTTTTATTGTTTCTCTGCTTCTAACATCTTTAACTTCTGAGGACTCTTCCCATGCAGCTCCAGATTGAAGGGCAAAATCCCGTGCTTTCTCCATAGGAAAACTAACAACTACTCCCTGCTCCTGAATGGTTTGCAAGAGCCTGAACATCGCTTTTCCAACACAAATTGATCATTATTTCCACAGGGGAGGAAAAACATGGTCTATATTAATACTTTGACTATTACTCAAGGGTACCAAGAACAAATAACATCCAAAATCTTTCTCAAACGAAATGAAATTTTAAAAAAGCCTCTCATTCTGCCACCCACAGCTTCCTAAATCAGGCACACCAGCATAGAGAGTTTCACAGCCACTTTCTTTATTTGAATGGTTCATTAATATGAATTGTTATCTCATACACAAAATAAAAGATTTACTGTACCTGCACCTTCTCAGAAGACCTGTGAATTGCTTGTTTGCACTATAGAAAGGGAGAGAAAGGTCAGTGTTTGGGACTGTTGCCTTGGCTAAATCTTTATATATGCTGATTTTTTTCCCACTTTGGTTGGTTGTTTGTTCAAAACCACTAACCCTCTGAGAAAGGAGTTTGTTAGCTACCATTATATTATTTAGTGCAATGTCTAGGGAGCACCCTACAATGTTGATAAATACAATGCTAGAGTAGTAACAGCAATCCTGTACTTAAAAGAGTCACCAGGGGCAACAATAATAAAAACTGGCAGCACAGACTCCTGGATTAGCTAGGCTGAACTTGTTCCCCTTATAAGGACTTCAGAATGCACTCCAGGAAGAATTTTGAGGTGTACTTGGGTTTAACTTCTCTACACATTGCCCAGGAGTACCTGTAGGGAGCCTACAAGACAAATGGAGAGGGACTTTTTACAAGGACATGTAGTGATAGGACAAGGGGTGATGGCTTTTTACCCTGAAAGAGGGAGGGTTTGGATTAGATATTAGTAAGAAATTCTTTACTCTGAGGATGGTGAGGCACTGGCATAGGTTGCTCAGAGAAGCTATGTCTGCCTCATCCCTGGAAGTGTTCAAGGCCAGGTTGGGTGGGGCCCTGAGCAACTGGTCTAGTGGAAGACCCTGTGACAGAGGGCATGGAACTGGATGAGCTCTGAGGACACTTCCAAACAATTCTATGATTCTATGAAGTCAGCCATACTGCTGACAACTGCTGGAAAACACATGTGATGCAGAGTCGATTTTTTTAACCTGATCACTTAAAATCCTCTCGGTGATTATTTTGGTGCTTACTTAGTCCCTCATCAGCAGTTCATTTAAGTTTCAAAAAACCCCAAGCCTCATGTGAGGCTTGCAGGTGAGCAGAAAACTTCATGACCACGCTACTCTACTTTGGGAAGGAGCTGTCAAGTTAAGAAAACTATCTTCTGTTCTCTTTCTCTGCCCACTGTTTTCAATTGACTTTAGTAACTCAGTGTCAAGTAATTAGTCCAGAAGTTTCATCAGGATGCAGAACTCACCCCATAATTCAGGAATAACAAAAAAAGAAATTAGAGAAGACTGTCTCCAGTATTTGTGCTGCACAGTCAAGAGCAGGGAGTCAAAGTGTCTGCTTCTTTCCTGGAGGCTGAGATAATTGTATCGTGTGATCTTTATGGCATCTGCCAGCTGGGTGAAATAACTACCCCAAGCTGCTCCTGCGCCTTTCCGTGATCTCATGGGTTTAGCCACAAGCTCTTGTTTTGACTCATGTGGAAGAGGGTTAGTCCCGGTCTCCATCCTCTGCACTGATCACAAAGCAAAGGGAAAACAACAAGGTCTGAACACATCATTCATGGAAGACTGCCAGGATTTCCTTTCACTTGAGATTGCAGTGCTCAGAGTTAAGAAGTTTTATTGCTATCACATCAGCATGGGAATCCTTTGGTCTGTGAATTCATTCATCATCCCAGCATTTCCCCTCCTAGATTTATGTCCTTCAGCCAAACCAATCTTCTGAGTATTTCACAATGCTGCAATTATCACTGTCTCTTAGCATCAAAGCAAGCACACAGTGAGAGAGCTTGCACAGGTAACCACAGGAATTGCTCATGAGAGGTGGGAGAGCCAAGTTTGGCGAGTGGTGCTGAGTGACAGTACCTCCTGGAGGGGTTCAGCTGCCTTCCCAGAGTGTTGTAAACACATCTTCCCCTCTGGCAGAAAGGAGTCATCAGTAAATGTTACCTACTCCAGCTGCTATTTGTGAGCCTAATACAAACTTTGAGGTAGCTTCATAACTTACACAGAGAACTTAATTAACTTCTAGTAGATCCAGTTACAGGCAGGAGAGCTGAGCACAAAGCAGAGAAAAGCACCACAGTTCAAATTTTAAAAGGAAATTATGTGATATTTCCATGGCACTCAGAGTAGTAAAAGTAATTTCCAAATGTAACCTAGGTCTGTGAAGCATAGTCTCAATGATGTGTAAGGGGATTTCAGTTGAGTCACAGTCTGAGGTGAATTTCAGACCACCATAACACACAGGACAAATAGTGAGAGGACACACAATAACCTGCAAAATCTGAGCCTGGGTTCTTGTTCAGTGCCAGCACTATTAAACTTAGCAATCTGCTTTTTTTTTTTTTTCCCCTTAGGGATTCTCCCCTTTATTCTTCCCTAGTAGAAGGAGCAAACAGCTGATTAAGTGCACTTCAGATAAACTGTTGCTATTTGTCCAATGATCCACCAAAACCAGTTTGCTTCAAAACAAAAAGGCAGAGTGGTCTTTTCAAATAGTGAGCCAACTGGTAATGACACAAAGTAGTTACCTTGGAGCTGCAACTATTTGGGAAGAAAACACAATTTATTTTTGTATATCCCTTAACTATCTTCAAATATCCCTGCCATCTCCAAAGGCCCCTTGGAGAACATTCCTGTATGTGTCTGGATCAAAGGAAAAATGAGGTGCATGAGAAATAACACAATCACTCAGGCAATAAGGTTATTCAATAGAACATGAAATTCACAGTAATATTAGGAGAGCTCTGCAACATAAAGTATCACTTTTAAGAAAGTGTTTGTAGATCAAAAAAAAAAAATAGTCATAGGAACATCAAAGTATGACCAAAGCATGAGATTTCTAGTAAAAGAATCTTTAAAGTGTTTTGGGAAAGAATCTCCTTGAAAACCTCAGACTGCAGAAAATTTGCTACCTATATGAAGGTATTTTGTCTTGATTTTCAGAGTTGCAGTTTCACGGCTTTTCTACTGTGGATCATGTATAAGAAGCAAGAAGTAAGATGAAATGATTCCTCGAGATTCCCAACAATGCTATGAAATGTTGGAAAACTGCACACAGTTTTCCAGGGAAAGGAAGGCCAGACTCCCTGAAAGGCTTTTGTATTAAACAGAGTTCCTTTGCAAAAGGTCAGTCCCTGAGAGATGCAGGCTGTTGCTGAAGAGGAGCACCCCAACTAAGGGCATACAACTGGGAATGGCATGGAGCTGTAGGTAGGGACGCAGAGAGTGCAGGACTGCAGTGAAGTACAAGAGCCAGGCAATATGATTTGGCTTTGCTTTTCACCAGCTATAAAGGCTCTGGTCCTTTGCTAAGCACCCTGCTGCTTTAAGAACATGCCTGAAGCTCTGAATAAAGGCCACTTGGGGCAATGATGCAGACCCTGGTAATGGCAGTGACATGAGAAAGGTACTGTATGGTTTGGAAAGGAGTAATTTTATCAGGAAATTGATAACAAAAACCAAACAATACCCAGAAAATTTGAAGCTGCCAGAATATATTTTATTTCCCCAGGAAATTAACTTTTCACGAATGCTTAGAAAGTTCCAGGTATTTTCCCAGCCCCACAGCAGCTATTTCCATATGGCACACAGGCCAGACCAGTCACATAGCTTTGCTCTGGTCCTGAAAAAATCCTGGCAAAATTAATCTGGGTGTCTTCTTTCCCATAGGCCTACCACATGCAGGTGGCGTCATTTGCAAACCCCACACATTTCTAGGGGTCAGATAAGGCTGACTCACAACATAAATCCAACTCCAAACATGTCAGTAACTTGGATCAAATGCATTTTCTCTTAACAAGACACTTATAGTTACAGGCTGAAGGACACTAGTACATGCAAGGAAAAGTCAGATCAGTGATGGGAATTGTGAGCAACTCACTGCAGGGCAAGAAGGGATGGAGATACTCGGCCTAGGAAGCCTCCGCCCATGTGGAGGTTACTTCTGCAGCTGGAAAAAAGGTTCTGGGGAAATCTTCAACATTGAAAAGAAGACAGATTTCTTCTTTGCAGAGAGCCTATCAAGCACCACCACCTGGTGAAAAAAAATTTCTTAAGCAGCTGTCAAGCACCTGATAAGAGATCAATATGGTTATAATAGCCAAGGTTGCATTGGAGACACCAGTTTCATGGGCTCAAAAGGCCTACAGTGTAGGTTTTATAGGAAGCACCAAACATTTTGGTGCCTGAAAGGAAAGTAAGTTGCATAGAGCCAAGGAAAATATGTGGGAGCTTCATTGAAATTTCCAGCTCATTGCTTTTCAGATCCCTCTTTTGTAAACTGTGGATGAAGTTTCTCTAATTGACTGAAGTGTTTGGAGAACAAGCTAGTGTTTCTGAAATACTTTGGAAGTAGAATGGTTGGAGTATTATTCCATTGCATTCATCTTTTCACTTTGGGAATCGTTGTCCTAAAACAAGACTTCAAACACTTTAAACAACTGTTTCTCTGTATTCATGTAGCTGTTTGAAATGAATGCATACATGAATTCAAGTTGGTCAAGGAAGATGGAAGGCTGTGGACAGATCTTCATCTAGACCATTAAATGGCCACAGTTTCAGACAAAGCTCTTGAGGCACCCATATTACTCTATAATTTTAATTCATGGGCCTGATTGTGTCTGTTGACAGCATTTGCCACATGGGCATGCAAGGCAGTAAAATTACCCTCTGAATATTCCTTGGAACAGGTTGCAGAAGCAGCATGAACCAATGAATGACAGAAAAATACCTCAGACTGATTGCCCATACAAAGTTTCCCCAGGTTCTCGCGTGGGCATTTTCATTAAAGAGAAGAATCTTAGGCCTGGGGTATCTGAGCTGGTCATCCAACCTCCAGGTTCAACACATCATCCACAGAAGCAAAAGTGGGCTTTTTAGGAACATAGAGGATGTCTAAAGATGTGGCTGTGTTGGGATGAAAATTAAGCTACCAATAGCTGACACCAACAAGAAAATCAAAAATGCCTTTACAAAGTAAAAACCCAGACCAGAGGAAATTCATTACAGCCACCTACGGCTGTCTGAGGGAAAGGACCAAAACTACTCAGCTGGCTTAAAAAACATATAGTAATGCTTCTTGAATTTTTGCTGCCAGACAATGTACCTGAATAGAAAATTTTTTAATCTCTCCCACATACACGGCTAATTAAAAATAGCTGTGGTGCTATGAGATGTGTCTAATTGGCCTTGTGTGAAAGCTCTGTATTCTACTGGCAATTACAGTAATTCTCCCATTGCAACCAACTTCACCTTCACTAAATCAGCCATTTATTTTCTGAGCTATTAGGACCCTGGCTGAAAACACAGGAACTATTCAATTTCCATCCTTCTCTTTCACACTGTGGTATACAAGAAACTTCTACATGTTCTTCAGTTTTCATAAGACATTTAATTCTTTTAACTCAGAGCAGATTTCCTCCAATAATGTATGCATTCAAGGCAAAATCCAGTTTCTTTTGGATGGCAGGATTCAAATGCAAAATAACTATTTGCTTCTCTTTTTTCCCCTTGTAGTTATGGCTCTCCCTACAAAGTGATGTTAGACAAATCCCTTAAAGCTGTATCATGTAACACCACTCAAAATGTCCAGAATCTACATCATCCCATAATCTTAAATACAGGTTGGACCTTCAATTCATGTCAGAACAAAGCATTTATATGAATTTTATACTATAAAATAATTGTCATCACTCTGGTTTTGAAGGGCTTCCTTTGAAACAGATTTTGCAGACAGATCCAAATTTGGCATCAGTGCCAGCTCACAGACTTCATTAGAAATAGCCTTGTTTACTATGCTTCATGGGGAAGAAAAAAGGCCTGGGACTGTGGACACTTACTTGTAGGCAAAGTGTCAAACTTTTAAAATAAAGAAGCAAGACAGGTGCTCCTGATAATTTCAGGGTGGATAATTTTACTAAAGAAAAATTATGCATAAAGGCATGTATAGCAGTCTGAATTCCTTTTTGGGTAAAAGTGATTAAAGCAGAGGAATAACAATGCTGTTTGA
>VZTN01000886.1:338430-420113 GCA_013400515.1 Erpornis zantholeuca
TAATATAATATAATACTTCACTGAAAAATGAACTTCTGTGGAAGGGGGAAATGACCTACAAATTTGGAACAAGATCATAGGACAGTTTAAGTTAAAACCAATGAGGGAAAAACTAGGATAGCCAAAACAATTATGTTTACATCCTCAAATGTCCGGGTTTTTTTATATTTTTAAAATCTTCTAAATATAATTTTTAAAAGAAATTAAATGAGTTTTTAAGAAATGTAAATGCCTTAACAAAATTTATTTCCTGCCAAAATATTTTATCCAGTCAAAACAGTTTTGTTTTCTCAGTTTATTTTTCCAAGAAAAAGGGAAATTAATTGCTTCTATTTGTGCTTTCAGCATATGAAAATAAGCAATTTGCAGTGCGTTCCAGAGTCACCAGTCAATGTCACATCTTGTGACTTGACATGACTAAACCACATAAGGTCTACTGGTTTCTGACTGGCTGCTGCAACGACAGTGCTCACTAGCTCCCACTGCTAACCCCCTGAACTCCCAAAGGAAAATACAACTTCCCATCCATACATAAAGCCCTCTACTGTTGCAGCATTTCCCTCTTCAGCCTTAGATTTGCACTAACAGTACTGTTGCAATCTGAACACGTGCCTTGACAGAAGATAAGGCTTTAATTAGCTGGTTTTAAACACTTTAAACTCTCATTCCTGACAGTTCCTCCCAGTGCTTGCTGCAGTGGAACTGGAACTGCTAGCAGGAAAGAGATTAATGGGGATAGTCACCTCTCCTCCAAAAGAGATGACATTCATTACCATCTTTGTGCCACCCTTTTTCTCTTCCTGAACCACATCTTGAAGATGGGCAAAGGAAATGCAGTTCCTGGTGCTGCTGGCTGGCACAGACCAGAGAGGGTCCCTTGGCTGTGGCTTTGAATACACCACAGGGGCTGCTCTCTGTCAAAAATCTCCTCCATAAAACAGTGTTGGTCTATGAGGGAACTGTGGAAAGAAAAGAGGAAAAACAGTGACTTCCCCATTGGGGTTTTCTTGTGTGAGAGCACCTGCAGAAGGTGTTCAGCACCAACCAGCTTCCTAAAACACCTTTTGCAGGCAATGACCAGAGCCCTGCTGCCCACCACAGCTGCCAGGGAAGATCACTTTAGGAAACCACGGCTGCTATGTGTCATCCACCAGCTGTCACAGCCTCACCCCAAAACATGCATTGCCCAGCAGGCTGAGATGCTCGCACCTTCCTGCTGCTGAGCTTTTCTCACCTGTGCTATGATTATCGCTGCCTTCTTCCACCCTCTCATCTTCCTCCTGGCTCAGTCCCAGGGCTCTGCCAGTGACGCTGTGCACTGACCTGTCTGGCCCTGCCACTGCTTTACTTTCAGCACTACTTGTGCCTATTGCAAATGAGCACAGTTAGGAAGGAATCACATGCCAGAAGAGCAGTCTAACTGCCTGCACCTCCTTTTTCTGTAGCTTTTCCTACACCACGTTCTTCCAGTGCATTATAGAGAGGCTGGAAGAGGGACAGGCATTACAGCAGACATGGAGGCAGCAGCCCTGGGAACACACACCCCCTCTGCCCAGCACTGGCACAATGTCTGTGCTTCGACTTCCCTGTCTCTAGACTAGAGCTGAACATCTGGGTCATGCTGCAGAGGCTACAGCTGGGCTTTTTCAGTCCTTTCAGCAAGAAGGCCATAATGCAGCAAACAGCATCAATGTGATTGTGCCAATTATTTTCTACATTTCAAGCCTAGTGGTGTAGAATCTTTTTTTCTCCAGCTTGCCACAAGGTGTGACTTTTCAGATTGCTATATTATGTCAGTAAAATGTTATTACTAACGGTAAGTATGTACATTCCTTAAAAGAAGACAAAATGGACAGGGATAACAGTACAAATCAAGTTCAAAAAACAATTTTGAAATCAGCACATATGTGATTTTTTTTTCTCACTGGTGTACCTCCATTACTTTTTCATTGGGACATGCTACTTGCCAGGCACTGCAACTGGTTTTTATTTTATTCTTGTATTGTAGTACCTGGAGAGACAACCATTGTTCTTGGCACTGTCTCCTGAGCTATAGCAATGTGCTTGATTTCAGAGACTCTTATCAGCTCTGTGCTGAGTGGTCCTTAAGCCAAAGCCCCACTTTGAAAGGGAAATATATCAATGCAAACACGCTGCCTTAGCATCTCACGACTTTCCAGCTAATCTCTCACAAGGTACCAGAACCACAGTCTCAAGAAACCATGGATAAAGGATATCAGGTTGCAACAAGTGCCTGGCAGCTTCTTTTTCATTATCCCAAGAAATAGATAAATTCTGTGCCAGCTTTGGGCTTGAAGAGTTCACAGGAATTATCACGTAGGTATAATTCCTATTCTTAAGAAGGAAAAAAAGAAAATCCAGCCAAGCAAACCTGCACTGGCAGTCAACTAAGAAATGTAAAGAAGATTAGACTCTCCTTACAGTTTCTGTAGTTTTTGCAAATGCATAATCACCCTTTTGGATGAATTTTTTCTTCACTACTATAAGCTGCTTCCCTTGCTACAATTCACACACCTGTATGTCCCACTTGACTTGTTGTTACCCACAAACCTTAAAAGACTATGTCTAGTGTTATTTTGCATACTCGCCAAGAAAGCAAACCACTCCTGCCTCTGAGCATCACTCTGCAGTCCTTCTCACAGGGACATGGCATTTTCCAGGGCCTGGGACAAGATGCCGAAGCACTGATGTCATTTGCCTGAACTGCCAGGCCCTTCATTTCCTGTTTCTCTTTGCTTAACAAACTCTTGAATCACTCCAGCTCCACCATGCAACTCACAGCTTGTTCCATAAATAATTGGAAGCAGGAAGGATCAGAGAGCCATAAAAACAGAACCTGAAAGTGATGGAATGAGATTGGTTACCTTGCTGTTGTTTGTTGGGTTTTTAAAATCTTCAATAAGGGAACCTGCTCTTTACAAAGGAAAAAAGAAAAGTCATCTGCTTTATTTAGCAGGAGTTAACAATGCACACTTTGCTTCCTGCAATGGGCCAAGCTTATGTCATCAGCTAATATTCTTCGAAGCCTCATACTGAAGTTGGGATGAGAGGATCTAAGCTGGTTTGACTGAATGCCAGCCAGAGGAATAAAGCATCTCTGATTGCTTCATGTTGGGCTGTCATGGGTATTCATTCAAATATTTCACTTGGAACAGAATAATCCCCATGCATCTTCCCATTAATACTTAACAAATATTAATTAATTAATCTCCAAACAATCCCAAATCCTATGAAGTAGAAACTTTCTCTATTTTATCTCTATTTTAAAAAGCAGACAAAAAGGCAAGGGCAAGAATAGATATTAATGCCAACATGGCCAAGAAGTCTGCACTAGAAGCATTAGTAGAATGAAAGGGCTGCAATTTCTTATGTGTCATATAAGGTATATTCAACTGAAAAGATAAGTTGGATTGGATGAACTACATGTTAAGACTGTGTTATCTAAGCACCAGGGGCAAGAAAAGGTATCATGGAGTTTTGACATACTATAAAAAAGTGTAGGAATAATATTGCAAGGGAGCAAACAAGCAAGGAGAGAAGTGGAATTCAGGGCCAAATTTCTCACCAACCACTTAACAAGCTGAACTCCAAACCAAGAATCATTTGTTCCTGTGAGAGAGACTTAGCCTGCCTATTTCCCACTCTACATGACTCACTCTATTGACACAACAGATATGAGCACAGATGTGAAGTTACTACATATTTGGGGCAATCTGGGAGCTCTGAGTTGTCCCATGTCACAAGACAACCTCCAATTCATTTAAAACATGAAGTTTTTATTGATGATGTTACATGCAGAGCCCAAATGAGCCAGTACTGGTTTCTTGGGGCACTGCAGATTCGTCTGGTCTCTGTATCTTCTGGAAAATTCACCTCTTCTGAATCTCTGTTCTCCTACCAGTGTCTGTGTTGCCAAATTGGATTAGCTGACCCACAGCACATTTATGGAATGTGCAACCAAGAAAACAGTTTCAAGAGTGGCAGGCCTGTATTTGTACAGCAGAATTGTCTCTGTGGGAGCATGCTCTGTAAAGCAGCTCTGCACATGGAGGTGCTCTGCTGTGCCTGAGGTGCAAATTTCCTTTTGAACACCTTCAAATCACCCCGGAGATTGTTAACTCACCCATGATTGCAGTTCTGTTGCCCAGTGCTACAGCTTCTGGATGAAAATGGGAATTGATGTCAGTGTCTCCAGTAAATGTCTGCTAGGAAAGAGCTCTCCTTGAAGCGGCCACAAGAAAAAAAAAAAAGNCTCTACAATTTGGATTTATTTACCACTGAGGGCTATTTTTCAGTAATTTTGCCCCTGAGGGTTTTAAGGCATTTCTTTCCTTTCCAGCCTCCCCTAGCTCACGGGATCTGTCATACAGGTCTCTAGTGCCTGCTCATGGATTGGTCATTACTCATGAGTTAGTCTAACTCCATTCTCTATAGAAAGACACTACACTTTTCATCTTCTAGTGAGTTTTTCTGCCAAACTGTGGCACTGACACCCTCTGGGTGTGATTGAACCAATTTTCCCATCCACTTCAATGAACCTTGACTCTTCTCTAAGAGGATAATTTCTTCCCACAGCTTCTGGGAACATCAAATGAAATTGGACTGTCACTTACTGGATCCCATTCTTCTGGCTTTTAGGGCAGCCTAAGTCTCCAGTGTACTATATCTCTTTTATTTTCATTTTTCTCAGCCTGCCTCAACCTACTCTTTTAGCTCTGTTTTACCTCCACAACACAAAATAATCTGCCTTGGCGTCATATGTGGTTGGAAATTCAGCAGTATGGCTCAGTAGGAGGGGGAAAAGCCACCCCAAACTTCCCTTGTGTAGGAATCCTCAAGTATACAAAAGCTGCTCACATGAAGATGCCATTGCCTCTAGCAATTCTGTTTGCTGAAAACCTGGCAGAAAAATATCACCATTAGAGCAAGTAGGAATATCTGTTCAAACATCTGTGAATTCTTCACATTCTGAGAAAATCTGTTCTCTTTTACAATTGCACCCACCACCTTGGAAGAGCAGATTCTCTGCTCCTGCAAATCTATCCCAAGCAACATGAACTGAAAAGTTTTGTGTTTTTTTCTCCCCCAATAGTCTTTATGGGAGGGAAGTCTTTGGATTTGACTTTATTGGGATAACTGAGTTGGGCCAGGGCCAAAAAAAATCCTTCCCAGCTTGTCCTTGCTGCTTTTCCTGCCCTGGAGCAGGTATGTGCTGTCCTGGAAACATATCAGGCCCATCTCTAGAAGTATTAGGATATTTTCCCTAAGGCAAACATTCAAAACAGGAAATGTTGCAACCCTAATCAAAAGAGAATTTAGGAAGAGAAACTCCAGACGAAGAAGGAAGAAATCTGCTGGATGTGTATCTCACGATCATCACAGTATTATCTCAAAGGCAACTTTTCAGCACCGTAATGGCAGGAAGACAGAATGAACAGGCACCTACCAAGGCATTCAGCCTAGGCCACTGCTAATACACATGCCACATCACCCTTTCCCATTCATCACCTCAGCGAGATCCATCTTAAAAGCAGTAATGAATCCTACTTGTGGAGCTACTGTTCGAATGCCTAAAACCCATTTGCTAATTTCAAGATTAAATTTTTCTTGGTCATTTGTATTCTAAGGCACCCATGGCTCCTTTTCTCCTCTCTGGTATTTACCCGCCTGATACATTTCCAGACAGCAAACATATCCCATTTCTGCTTTTGTTTTGCAAGGTTAAACAAATCATTCCCTTCAATTTCCTACTGTAAAGCAGGATCCCTATTCTGCTGATCTTTCTCACCACCCTTTTCTGCGTCTGCCAGCTTCAATTCACCTTTCTGCAAAGACAGTGGTCACAACTCTATGTGGTACTGGAATTAAAATTAACTACCTCAAAACAGAGAGAAAAAGGATCACTTTTGAGGACCAGCTTAAAACTTGTAAAGAAAACTACAACATAACCACAAGATTTCGAGCATACATTGTAACTAAACTCACTCTTTATGTCTGGGGAAAAAGGCCAGCACTATGTGGCTCTTCGGTCCAAGTTATATCTTGTATAACTGTGTCATAATCTGATAGCAGTCTCAAAAAGAGGTTGATAGAAAATAAATTGTAAGGTTCATGGGATTTCCACTGTGTCATGATAACATTGCTTCTGTCCCCGAACCTGGAATTAAGGGTTTGAAACAAAGGTGGAGATCTCAAGTGAAAGCCTATGCACTGATTCCAGCAGGCAGGAAAACAGCTCCTGAGGAGTTATTTTCATATTTTGGAACCAGTGGACGTTACCAAGTCCACAGGATTTCCCGTTTTTAGGCAGAAGCAGAGTATGGTGCGTGGCCTGCTGAACATTAGGCCATATATCCTTGCAGCCCCAGTGTTTGCAGCTCACTGGGATGCATCCTACATTATCCCTGTTAAAATCCCTGCAAGTAGCCAAAACTACTTTCTGTAGCCTTCTGTCTGCAGTGTTTCCCTGGAGAAAAAATTGTGCTTCCCTAGGAGAATCGTCAGACAGGTGTAGAAGCTCTCAAAGACAGTTGATGAAAGACCATGGACATATTTTCTCAGTCTGAATGTAGAAGAACCATCATAATGAAAAGCAAAATGGCTCTACTCAGCAATCATTTCAGTAACTTTGTTTCCACAGCCTTAGGAAGGATTCCTTCAGTTCTGAAGGTAGCACAATGCAACCACAGCAGATACTATCAATTTTCCTGTTAGGAGTCCTTCCAAGCTAAAAGCTTATCTCCTCCTGACAACATTCTGTTTTCAAGGATGTATCCCCCAAACTGGAAGAGGGGAAAGCCAAGAGATTTCCACTGACATCTGATTATTGTCCTTTACACCGCAGTGTCAGCAACATCCTCTGAGTATTGGCCAGAACTTCTCTGTAGGCTGTTTTTTGAAGCCATCAGAAACAGAGGGAATTCTTCCTTATTTGTAACAGAAATAAAGTTCAGAACAGAAAAAATGCCTCATGGCTAACTCAAGCAATTGCTTAATTTGGGCATTTCCTGTTCTGTGGTCCTTAAGAATAGTTACTGTCCTCACTGGACCAGGTTAATTCCCATTGTACATCATTTGTAGATTAGATTTATGCACACGAATGCTACTGACCTACTCACACACTGCAACAAGGAACAACATCCTTGGGTTTTAACTTTTGTACTTTTCAGCCTTTCTAAGGTCTGTCGTTCATGCTTACTTGCAATGGGAACAAGAAATGTTTGTTTCCTCTGGAGCTATCTGAAATATACAAATTGCAGCAAAAAAGCTCATCTGCCTTTAAGTATAAAGTAAATTCAAGCATGCTCACAATGTGCCTATGTGCTCCAACACTGTTACCTATGCTAATAAACTGTGAGAAAGTTCCTTGGCATGAAATGTAGTCTGCTCCAACTTTCCCAAGCAGCTTCTGGACCTGTTTTGGTAGCAGGAGTTTGCCAGAACCACACCCAAGCAGCAGTTTGCTTGCAGCCACCTAACACAGGCCAACTGAGTCCCCCAGTGTAGATGCAGGCTGTTCCATGCCAGTTGGCCTCACTGGCTGGGGCCATTCCCAGGCACGTTTAAGAAAATGGTACAAACCCAGCCTACATCCTTTTAACAAAATTATGAAGTGAAATCAAATTGTCACTGAAAAGCTGTTATACATATGGTTTTAATTGTGTGCTATTTTGCAAGTGTCTGGCATTTTCTGGGCTCACTACACTTATCCTGTGCTCCAGTTAAACACACTGATACAATTTCATAGTTAACAGTGGAGTTGCTGAACTCCAGCAAGGCTGTGATGAACTGGCTCCTTTGGAATAACAAGGATAGAGGAACCTAAAAAAAGATTTTCTAAGGTCAGGTTTGGCCATGACCTAAGTTGCAATCACTGAACATTTTCTCCATGTGACAATCTCATTATAATTTTCTGCTGTGTCACTGCAATTACCTCCCACAGCCAGGCATACCAAGAAAGCAACTGCTCTCCTATTGTGCAAGTGAAGTTGGAAACACAGATGTGATCGATTGGAGACTGGGCAAACTCCAAACTCTGTTTTTAACTTCAATCATAAGATCTAGGGTGTTCCATTAGATTACTGAAACAAACATAATACCTTATTTCCTTCAAAATCAGTATGCAGTGATTCCAATTGGAAAAGGACTTCTAGAGGTCTCCAGTCTCCCGCTCAAAGCAGATGTAGTTAAAGCAAGTTGCTCAGGGCCTTGTCCAGCTGTGTTTTGAAGATCCCCAAGGGTAGAGAGTGCACAGCTTCTCTAAGAACACATTCCAGTGTTTGACAACTTCCACAGTAGAAAAATTTCCTTATACCAAGTCAGAATTTTCCATGTAGTAGCATGGTAACAACCCAAAACTCTGCTGGGGGCAACTGAAAACCCCTAAGGGCAACCAAGAACCCTTTCCAGGTGGAAACTGTGGGCAACTGCGAAGTCCTGGAGAACCTCTAGGAACACCTAGAGGCAACTGGAAAGAAATGTTATACCCTGAGGACGACCCAGAACTGTCCTGAGGCAGCCAGGGAAAACTGGAACCCCCTGAGGGCACCCAATACCCCAGACACGTATCTGGTGTACCACATGCACTGAAATCATAAGAGTCAACAAAGATTTTATTCTACTCTATATCCCCAAAGGAGCCAAATTTAGACTGAACTGTGACCTTAATTTGTAGTATTCTCAGATTCCAAGGGCAAAACTTAAGCAATATTTTTTTTTAAACACAAGATTAAATAGGTATTTGTAAAATACTGTAGACTGCAACACTGACAATGCAAAGCTTGGCAGCTAAAAGCCTGCCCCTTACTCTGCTTCCCAATTCAGAGACAGATGAACAAGGCCCAAACAGGCATTCTTCTCCTTGTGCTTTTATGTATCTACGTGATGCCAGCTATGCAGATGAACACCAATAAACAGCAATCAAAACATGTAGTATTCTTCACCAGAGGAGTTTTATGAGACATGATTTGGCCTTCAAAGTAATTACTCCAATCCCCACATAAGGCTGGCAGAGCTCAGTTAGGTTCAACATGAATGATGCTAATTCTGATTGCTTCCATTAGGAGGCTTGCTGCACTATGAACACTCAGGAGAAAACCCCCATCACTGTGTTCATGAGGAGAACTTCCACACCATTTCATAAAAGACAAACCTACCAGACCTGTATGTCACAAGAGCTATCCACCACACTAGAGTGCCTTGCTAGGTCAGGGCAGGAGATGATGACTCCATTCACTGAGCATTTAGGGCAGTGTAGGCACATCCCATCGCACGATTAAGCCCTAAGAGAGGCACTGAGCATTAATTACAGGATCTTTTTTTTTCCTAACAAAGGTTCAAAACCTTGTGACAGAAGATAGACTGCACCTGACTACTACTGAATTCAGTCTTGTACAAGCTGCCAATTAATTTTATTGTCCTGTCTCCACCTTTTGCAGTGACTCGTTGTGACACATTTGTCAGGGCAATGGTCACATATACGGAAATACACACCCAGGGCAAACTGGCACAGTATTAAAAAGGGAGGTCAAATTTTGGTTCCATTAACCTTGACAGCATGTCTTTAAAAAGAGATGAAAACTGAAACAACAAACAACCAAACCTAACCTCCAGCTAAAAATAGGAGCTCTTCAGCTGAGCTCTTTTGTACCAGAGCAAATATTTATAGATTGCTCAGAAATCCTGAATAATGGGGGGGTTTAATGGAGGCTGACAAGTTCTTAACTAAAATATTGCTAATGTGTACTATGACGAGGCTTCTCCACCATTTACCACAGGGGCCACTGTACCTCCAGAGGGTATGCAGTCTTTACAACCATGGATAATTAATGTTACACAATGAACAACTTCTCAGAGGAAAGCAAATTATCATCTCTGGAGCTTAATGGCAAAATAACTAGGTAAATAAATAAATAAAGCCTACAGCTTTCACATTTCTGTCACATCCATCAGGAAAGTTTCTGAAGAATAAAATGCAGAGAGAAAGATCTATTAAAGACAAAACATGAAAACAACAATAGTGTGTTTTTGACTACCATCCACCTGCAACTGTAAGTGATGAAGGATTTAGGGCAGGGGGACAGTGCACTTAAATTTCTAAAGTTGCCTGGTTTTATTTAAGAATTTCCAGTGTTCATTTTTAGACTTTCCACCAGAAAATAAATGGCTCAATGTATTATCAAAAACCTGTCAAGAAATGAGCAAGAGAACTGCAAATTTCTTCATCCAACACTAAGAAAGGCTCTCTGGTGACAGTAGACAACCCAGAGGGTGTTTAACTCAGATGATAAATCCTGTGGAGAAACAGTGGGTCCAATTTGCTACTTGAGCATTAATAATCAATCACTTTTCCATACAGCTTCATCTTGAGGCTATTTTAGGGCACAGGATTTTCAGGAGCCAGAAGGGTCTTTCAAGTCTCAGTGTCAATTCAGGGAACTGACATACTTGGCTCCAGAGCTTGGAGAGACAGAAGGGAGCAACAAGGACCAGAGTCAAGGCTAAGCCTGGACATCTCTGGACTTGGCAGATGTGAACATGCCCATGGCCCATGGTTCACATCTGGAGCATTTGTTCACCTCCACAGCAGGACTGGAGAAGTCCTAACAGTAACAAACATGCAAGATCTGGTACTAATCCCTATGACTCTTATCCCTCCATTACAGAATGTCTTTGTTTATGACTCAATCGCCAAGATATTTTTGGAAGCTTTTATTCTGGCAATCCCAAAGCATTCTTTTCCTCTTATGAAAACTTTAGTACTTCTTTGGGGTGTGGTATATAACTTGGATACAGATTTTGGCTGAGGGCTAAGGCTAACTAAGAAGAGTGGGAATGATATTTTGCAAGAGATGAACCTTCTTAATTTTTCTCAGTCATTACTGTGAATACTTAAGGCACTTATTTTTGAAACAACAGTCTAAAATACATTCAAAAGGCTAAAATACACGTTGCAAAGTGCTGATCCTTATAATACAGATTTAGGAAAGTTCAGTGCAAGAAACTGGCTTTAAACCAGTAAATAAACAATACCTCTTATTTTGTTTCATATAGCTGGATTGGGTAGCCAAGTCAGAGTTCAAAACCAGAAAAAAATCAAGTCCAGCTTTTCTCATTTTGCTAACAAAATAAACATATATTCATCCTTTTGAGTGAACACTTGATAATTCCTTGGAGAATTTGTTACCTATAAATACAACATCTCTTCAACTTTGTGTATTATTACAGTTCCTCTGAGTACCAGTCATAGTAGCAGTACATGCCAAATACTGTCCTTTTCCTCATAAATGGCAGCCTTCCAAAACCTTTGGCTATATATAACTCCTAGAGTGTTTGAGGAATTTCGGGAATGAAAAATCCCCAGCAGATTAATTTGTTCAGGTCTGTAGCAGAAGCTTGAGGCCTGTCACTGTGTTTCCTAACTAATGGCAATCCAAGAATGTCTTTTTTTGCTTGCCTCTGCATCGCACATTACGTCTGCAATTCACCTGGACCATGGCTCCTGCACGTCTCCTCTAGTGGCAGTGCTCACGTGAACCTCCACCAGCTCCTGTACCCTTCACAGCCATTCAATTCCACTACTTCACCACTCCTTCAGTGGTGCCAGGACACTGATTAGAAACTCGTGTTTGAACAAACCTCGGGTGGTATAACTTTGCTCCAGATTTTAAATCAGGATATTTTTAACACAAATAAGTTCCCAGATCTTATTCATCATTATAACTACTGAAGAACAAAACAAAATTGAGATTTTGTTTTTTGAAGTGACGAAGGTGGCACTAGAATCAAGAGTATCTGTAGATGTTCTAAACTTTCTTCCCAGGCCCCCAAACTTTTAAAAAGCTGCTTTAGGACAAAATTGATGGCTTTATGCCCAAATTGATGTCTTTATCTCATCTGCTGATGAAGCATATTGACATCTGTGGAGGCCTTGAATTAAATTCAAGAGCAGCTTCCCAAGCAGGAGCCAGTAAAAGCATTCAAGGAGTTCATCCTTTGCAAGTGATAGTGGGTTCAGATGAAAACCCGATGATCCAGAGGAGGGCTCTGCCTTCTCCTATGATCAGCATGTGTTAGCTGGGGGCCATGACTCCAGCCAGAGGTGGCCAGACTCTGGGTAAACTCCTGTGTTTTCAAAAGCCATCAAACAGAAATTGTAGAAAAAATTCTTCAGTTAGCAGTTGAAAATTAGATCTTTTTTTAACTGTTCTCTCATTGCAGTTTCTCATACCATGGCTAGACATTTGAAATTCTATCTGGATACCCTTGTATACACAAGAATGATTTCTACCTTCTTTATTTTACCTCTGTATTTTGTGATATACATACTTCATCTCAATCCCAGTGTGAATTTTAGGCCTCACACTTCCCTGTTAAAACTGCAGATGTAGCAGATGCTGCAGCATGTGTAAAGTTTCAAATCATCCAGCAGAATATTACAGTTCTGAAATTCTTCCTTTTTTTCTCAGTCATATTTCCCACTCAATGAGCCAAAACCTCTGGTCTTCATTCCCTGGAATACACTCTGTTTTCTTTTTCTTCAAAGATGCATTAAGAAAATCAGCTTCTTAGCAGCCAAGCAAAGCCAACAGGTTCAACAACTATCACTATGAGACGCAAAATCAGAGGCTTTTACCTGCAGGACAGTGAGTACACCACCACCACCAGAGCTTTATAAACCAGGCTAAAATGTTTCAATGTTTTTCTGCCTTAACACTATCAAGCATGGGCAAGCTCAGTGGAGCCAGCATGTAATTAAGAAGTACCATGTAGAAAGTTTATATAGGTTTGGGGTTTTCTTAAATGTCTAAATGTATTACAGAGTTCTCACACTTCTGTGTACTTGTGAAGCAGCCCAGCTGTGAGGATTTTGCTGGCTGTTCCCCACACCCTCACAGAGAAGCATGCAGTAGCTTGGGCTGAACATGAAAAGGAATGCACAGGGAAAAGTTACAAGCTCATAAAATGTTAATGGTCACTTGCTCCTGTTTTTCAGTATATAACAACTAAATAGACTCATCTTGTTAATGCAATCCGAGGTTGCTCTAGTTTTGTGATATTGTTTTGCTAAATCTCCACTGCATTATACTGGTGTGCACTCATACACACACACTCAGCTACAAAATTTTCTGCTGTGATTCTCCCCAGCAAAAAAGCATTGCAGCCACTACTGGCACCAGCAGAGAAGGGAAGGAGGTACAGCATATTGTTTAACAGTGATGCTAAGCAAGTTAATAATTAAAATTTGCTGTGGTCAGCTTCTTTCCCAAACACTTTATTGAAGCTTGTCCTTTCTAAAAGATTTTCTCATGTAAGACTCACATTCATGCAGAAGGCAGATGCACATCTGTGGTTTGCAGCCTTTCAATAAATAAGTTGTTATTATAAGTAAAATTTAACAACCTGGAGAAAGGAATGGATGAACCCAGATTCTAAAGAAGCAAAAGAACTTTTTCTGCTATGAGTATGTCACACAAAACTACTTGAATAGAACATCTGTTGTCTATAATCTGATAGTAGTGTAGGTTTTAAACAGCGCAAAGAGATCCTAACACATGGGCAGATGTGTGGTTAAAGGCAGTGCACAGGATGATCCCCATCTTGCACTACCCACTTCCTTAGATGGAAGAATAAAACCTCACTCCTGCCAGAGTGCTGTTTCACTGTCAGCACACATTTGGACAGCCTAAGACCTTATGGCTTTTTTTATTGAGTACCAGCCTTGTATCAGTCAACCTGAGCCTTTGTCCATGTGAAATCATGCCAGAAAGCTGCTCAGGCCAGGGACAGATGTCCTTTGTTCCAGAACAGATGCAGCCTTGCTTTGTGCCTTTTCTTTCATGGCCTCCTGGCTGGGGCTGCGGTGGTACCCTGTCCCCTAAATTGCCGTGTCTGACATCTGCCGTGGCAGCACAGGGGACATTCTTCCTTGGATGCAGAGCAGCTGCGTGAGCCATAAGGGCACTGTTGCTGTGCAAGTGCCAGGATTCACTTGCTGCTGAGGTGGCTGCGGCCCTTCGTGTGCACAGCATGGGGTATGTGTGTGTTTATGTGTGTGTGTGTGTGTGTGTGTGTGTGTGTGTGTGTGTGTTTCTCTGTGTGCATGTATACATGTGTGTGTGTGTGTGTGTGTGTGCGTGTGTGTGCTCACCTTCCTTTCTGCCTTTCATGACTGCAGGAGGTGACACACCCGTGACTGAAAGCTGTGACACCAGGGTTGAGGATGCAAAGCAGCAGGATGTGAGGAAGCACTGGAGCTGCTATAGCTGAGTCAGCAAGCCCCAGCTGCTCTCCTGCCTATTTGTCTTACAGCAATCTGCTGTCTGTGCTGAGAGCTCCCCAGCACGCCACGCTGACACAGGAAGTTAGAAAAGTGAGTAGAATGGTCTCAGCTCTCCCAGAGTAGACCAAAGTATTGGAACTTACATCCCTAGGCTGGTTGTTTCTGCTCTGAACTTTGCAAAGAAAACATCGTTCACATTAAAGACAGGACAGAGGAGACAAGCTGAGAGAGTTTCAGCCTGCAGAAGAAAAAGCTCTGGGGAAACAACAGAGCAGCCTTCCAGTACCAAAGGGGGCCTGCAAGAGAGCTGGAGAAGGACCTTTTGCCAGGGCATGAAGTGACAGGACAAGGGGTGATGGCTTTAGATTGACACAGGGTGTGTTTAAACTAGATATTAGGAAGAAAATCTTTACTTTAAGGGTAGTGATACACTGGAACAGGTTGCCCAGAGAATTTGTGGATGACACCATCCCTGAAAGTGTTCAAAGCCAGGCTGGATGGGGCTTTGAGCAACCTGGTCTAGTGGAAAGTGGCAACTCCCCCTCAGAGGATCTTTAAGGTCTCTTCCAACCCAAATCATTTTGTGATTTTATTATTCTGTGCTTTCATTCTTCAGAAGACCTCCATGACATTCCTATAGCTCTCACTGATGGAGGCAAGGATAAAGACATTTAATTATGCTTCCTCACAGAATTCTGCTTCTTTACCATAATTCAGAAGAAACTCTCTGTCCAAAACTGTTGAAAAATCCATATCCAACAGCAAGCATGCAATCATTCCGTGTCTAACTGACCTTAAGCACATTGCAGGTTGCTGAATCACCCAGATTTTCTTTGTAGACTGTTTCCCAGCCTTTTAATTTGTGACATCAATCAGTAGTATAGGAACTAAAAAACAAGCCACTTCAAGGAGATTAATTTTTTACTTTTTGCCGAATTCATTTTTAGCCAGATCAATTCCTTGAACCACTCCACTGCCTGACAACAGAACCAGCTGTGGTGGGAACAAGTATCAACTGACAGCCAGTTGGATTTGGATTGGCTTCAACCATGATGAAACAGCATCCTCCTTCAAGAAGGGAGGCCTCAAATAAGGCATGATTCATGCAATGACCCATAAGCTTTAAAAAAGATGTAGTGAGTGATAACAGTACAGCCTGAGGTAGAAAAAAATGGTGCATGAAGTGAGGTGGTGTACTTCTTGAGTGACTGACATCTTGGTGGAGTGTGTAATGCCTCTCCTTTTCATACACACCATTTGGTTTGTGGCTGAGGATTAAGCTATCTAATTTCTAATCACTGCCTGCTGTGGCAAGCACTTGCTACACACACTTTCTGGATGGTGAAGCTATGAAGCTCACATCCATGAAGCTCAAATAGAGAAATACCTTAAGAGACCCGGAGGAAGAAAAGCTCCCTATGAAACCTAAGCCAGCTACAATGTTCATGGAACTGGGGGGGAGAAGATCTGAATCTGCTTTGAAAGGATGGGGAGAAAATATCACTATTTTCATAGAGCAAGTATCTTAATGTATTTTCAGACATTGCAGGAATACCCCTGCAATTGTAAACTGTGGAGTGATTTAAAACTGTTGGGAAAAAAATAATCAAAGAGATGTCCCCTGATGTCTCATGTTCTCTTCCTGAGGCACATGTGGTAGTCATGGCTTTTGATGTTTGCTCTCACATCTTTAATTTGTAGGGAAGTTTTCTGTAAGCTATGACACGTAAGGACAAGCAAAGACATTCTCTGGCCCCTGGGGCATCTGAAATAACTTTTGTCTTGGAAAAAAAGGTTCATTAGTCTGAAGTGCACAGGCTTACTCAGAGACCTCACGTTATGGGGCAAACTCTTACCTGAAACAGTGAAAGCAGCAGTTTGAAAAATAGTATCTCACCAATTTATCTTTTTTTTTTCTCACACAATTCAGAAGTAGTTACAACCCCAGTACAGTTACTGCACAAAACTGCTTTTTTCTTCTAGCAGTTGAAGGCAAACATATATTGCCTCCTCAGCCTGGAGATCAGGGCCAGCAGATGAATGTGAGGGTTAGTCTCCAGTGAAACACTAAGCATTTCTCTCTTCCTCAGGCACTGACAGAGGCTTCATATCCCTCCCTCAAGACCAGCCATTGCTCAAAGATTATCTTTAAATATACAACGTCTTTCAAGCAGACTAATCTTCCCCATTGTCTAGACTTCACAGTACAGCCTCCAAACAAGAAGTGCAAATGAGGACACTTCTATGTTCTCTTCTCATCCTTCTTATGTGAATAGCCGAGAGACCAACAGGGAACTTAGGGAGTCTTAGGTCTCGGATTTGGTTTGCACACTGCAATAAAATTGCAGGCCTAATTGTAGTAATATGACAGGAGAAAGTTTCCATGGGTATATTCATAGACTCCACAGGCATTTCCTCAGAGATAGTCTTTGACACTCAGGGCAAAGAGCTTCCTCCTCAGACAAAGGCTTTTCTATCTTTTCTAGATGACTTGTTGTAGAGGCCTTTCCTTGGCTTCCCACTTGGACTCCAGTTTTCAGATACAATTTCTTTCTTTGAGAAACCCTCCGAAAGCATTTCGTGCTGCTGGTGTTTCCCACCGTGGGAAAACCTGTTGGTGCCAGGCAAGAGGAGGCAATGTTTATAATGTACAACAATTGAGTGGCTCTCAGCCAACATGAAGTCCAAGGGTCATGTATGCCCTGCTCTGCTGACTATTCTGACTGAATACTCAAGATCCCCAAAAGACAGCTTTGCTACAGATTCGTGTTGCAGGTTCTTTGTTGGTGTTTCAAGGACTTTATTTTAAAAAATATTTTTCTGGCCACAGTTTCCATCTGTTTTTTCTAGAGTTGGTGGATGGTCAATTAACTAGAGTTTGTGGAAATCAGCAGTTTTTTGTTTGCAATCATTCATGCACATCTTTCTCTGCCTAGAGTCTGAGCTGATTTGCAAAGACAAACAACTAAAATAAACATAGCTCTAATGCTGCCTGGTTCAGAGTCAACTAACATTCAGCTCTGGAAGTACTGCATGATGTTTTAGGTAAAGCATAAATCCATCCAAATTTATTTCATGTTTGAAAGAGATCCATCACCAGATGGGGCTGCCTTAGAGCCGGGGGCTGATGGAGTTAGACTGTGATCACACTTCCTTCCTGGGAGCAACAGCAGCAATTTCAGTGGAGATGCTCACAGAGTAAATGCTGAACCCTGAGTCTTTTGGCTTAACTCCATTTCCTTGGCTTCTGCATTGACTGGTTGGGAGAAAACACCCTGCAAATAGTTCCCCTGTCTGCCCTGCTCCTCACCCCATGATATTGGCTTCAGCTCTGCCAATATCTCCCTTTGCATGGACAAACTGTAAAATCAGTAAGGGGAAGAGTTCATCTTAAAAAAGGAGCATGGAAATCTGGGGAGGAGGAGGAAAATAAGGAGATGTAACCCATATTGGCTCCCCACACCTATTTAGGGCAGGATTCCACCAGTCACTCTATTAGCACAACTGAGTGGGGAGCCTGGAAAGAAGAAGGGGAAAGTGGGCAGAGATGGAGCAAATCTGGCTGCCGAGCACAACAGCTGATGAAACCTTGACCTGGCCCAACAGGGACCAAGCTCCATAAGCCAGCTCTGATGCTACTGAAGCACCTGCCTGATTCTGCCATGCCACAGGTCAGCCTGAGAAGCAGATTTAAGTCTCTGTGGGCCTTGAAAAGAAGACAAAAAGTGTGTAGCTTTGTGGGGGTAAAAGCAGAGGGTATGTTTCAGTGCTCTTTGGCTTTTATGATTAGATACTGATCTGAAGTTCACGGAGTTTGTTTGCAAGACTGAATGCACTGTTCCTTATTAAGACTACAGATCAAATATTTTAAAGACTTCATCAATTCTTCTGCTGGCTACAAAGCACTAAGAAAGATGACTAGGAAAATACAGAAAAAGGCGAAAGAAACACAGAAACAGCTGTACACCATTGAAACAGAATGTTACTGCGAGATGTAGTTTATAATAATTAGTTGATCAACATGCTAGGCAAGGGAATTTTTTTCTGTTTTGAACCAGTAGATGCACAGATGGGGTCTATAATAGAACTGGCATGTGTGTGGATTTTTTTTTAAGGCTGCATAATTTTACAACCACTACTAACATTCGCGTGTGTTGATATAATGGGAAGAGTACTCAAACTTCTGAGAATTAACATTGTCAAATTGGCTTCCTGCCCATGAGGTGACATTGAAATTGCAATAGTCTTTATCTGGAGCAGCAGTAGTGACTACAGCCAGATTGTGCAGGCCCACAAGCTGCTCTAATCATAATAATAGCAGTAGCATCAATATGATCATAAGTCATTTAAGAAATGTAATTTTCATCATGTTTTCAGCCAGAGGTACAGTAACAGGTAACTTGATTAGGATCAAGCAATACATCTGCTTTTGAGGCAGAGTTAGAAATTAGCTTTTTGGACTTCTCTTGCCATATACGATGTGATTACCATGTGGAAGAGAGCATCAGCACACACCAACCAATTAGGCCTCATTGACCAACCAGGTCCAAAACCATTTCCACATGCTCCAACATGTTTCTCTTCACCAGCGAACTCCCTGAACATCCTCTTTGTCACAAATTTACCAGTTTCAGCTGCACTCTCCCTAAACCATCACCAGAGAGGATCTTACAGTTAGAATGGTCCAATGGACCCTTCCCGGGAGGGGAAGAGTGCTGGCCTGTGACAAGCCTGTTCTGGAGGTGAGCTGTCCTGCATAGGTGGCCATCTACTTGGGCTGTTTGTGCCCACAGCCATAGAGGCCGCTCCACAAATGTGCCTTCTGATTGTCAGTTCATGTGTTTAAGTGTCCAGATTTTCTAAGGCAACTTTGAGAAGGGGTCATTACTCCTTTCTCATTCACCTGTATCAATGAGAAGTGAAGAAAATGAACTGAATGACATAATCAGTAATACAGAAAGAGAAAAAGGAAGGTACATCAAGAAATGTGTATTCTGCTTTTCTCCAGGGATAATGTAGGGAGTACATTTTGTTCTGAGATTTTTACAAGAAAGCAATTAACTCTTGCAAAAAAATAATGAGTCAAGATTTTAAAACCTGTATGTGTTAGAAAAGATCAGCCCTAGGGAAACTCATAAAAACATGCTTTCAGAATTCCTCTAATGTTGTCAGTTCAGCTAAATGCCACCAGTTCACATGAAGTGCAGAAGGTCCCCTAAGCAACTCAGCATCTTCAAAGTGTTTATTTAGAAGCACAGCTAGGGCAGGAAAAGCCTAGCTTTAAACTGTGTATCTGCCAGAGACTCATACATAAACCATTTCACTAAAAGAAGCTATTCCAGCATTTGGTCACTCCTAAGAATGGTCCAAATTATGCTGCAAAAATATTGGAGGATGTGTCCTCATCTCTGGGATACAACCCAGTTGAGATATATGCCACTGCAGTCCTACCTGTCAGGGTTTTAAAAGAAAGGCCCATATGATGCTAATCTGATCAAACCACAAACTCAGCGCTGAAGCAATAAAACTGCAGTTTTATTGGGCCTTGTTGCTTCTCAAGTCTTAAAATCTCTGACATGTAATATGGCATCTAAAAGACTCTTCATATCTGCTTTTAAAAGCATAGCTATCATAAACAAGAAACTAATAGAGTAAAAACATAGTAATAATTGGAGCAATCATAATCCAACTAACTACTAATCAAAAGCCTCTCTGAAGAGCTTCCTATTTTTGGATGGGTTCTACTGATTCATTCTATTTGTTTGATTTTATCAACAACACCAGTGAACCAACAGCCCTAAGCTGAGGCCAGCACAGGAAGGCACAGACTGGCACCCCACCACTATGAACCTTCCTACCTCAAAATTAGTTGCAAATTCTGGCACATCAGGTGCACAAAGCCCATTATCACCAAAAAATAGCACTACAGAATTCAATCTCTCAAGCATCCAGCACAAAGAAAGCAATGCTGGTAGAGACACAGATTTTTTGCAGTATGTTTGTCATTCAGATTACTGCCTCCTCAACTGCCAGTAGCCGAATTCGCATCTCAGAAAAGCTTTTTGGAGGAAAATCCCTCAGAGGGAGCTGACTTTCACTTTTTTCACTTCATTTCTTTAGCTCTGTGGAAGGCCCACACACAGTTTTGGCTGCCTATTGCAGCTTTCTATTCTCTTTCAGTTCTCCTCTTGCTCAGTTATTTGCAGCTGCCAATTAGAGCAAAATGTCTACAGAGCTCTTATTAATTAAAAAAAAATTAAAAAAAAAACAGAAAAGAAAGGAAAATCTTTATTTCAGTGCTAAATCCAAATTTGGAGAGCTACAGACATTTAAAAATACACCCTGTCTTTTTTGTTTGGTTGTTTTTTTGTTCTCTGTCCCAACTATCTCCCTCCAAAAGCATTAGCTAGGATGGATAAACACAAGAAATACATCTTCACCTACAGCAGCAATTGTCATTTTTAGGTCTGTGAACAACCATACATCATGGTGCTTTTTCTCAAGAGATGCCAGAGTTTCTCAGAGGGAAAGGGTTGCAGACATGCTGAAGTAGCATAAACAATAAGGGCTACAGGACCACCTTTTTGGCATTATAGAATACTTCTTTATACCATGGGAGTTTTCACCTGAGTAACAAAGCCCTGTGATAACTCATGAAACCATCTCCGTATCTCCATGAAAGGATATAATCAGAAACATCACCTGTCATCTAGGCTAGCTTCATCAGGTTCTGCTTGAAACTCAGATGCTGTAAGCCTTTAACTGGCTTTTGTAAAACATGTTTTCTGCCTCCAATCCCCCCTCTGGTAGTGGCACATTCATTAATTGATGCCTCATTATAATACTGTTACTTCAGATCTTATGGCACAGTTCTCTTTTAGCCCTGGAAAACACTGTTTTCACTGCACTGCTATTTTTGTCTCACTTTATGCAATTATAAAATAGCATATACATCTGTTAAATATTATTATTAGTAAAGTAAAAAATTCCCTGTAGCCCAAGTAATAAATTTTTTATAGAGAACATATTTATCTTTTGACACATTATTGTATTGACTCATGAAAAATAGAAGCAATGTTCTCATTATTTATCCAATCTAACTAGAAGAATGCTCTTGTCAGTTCCTTCCAGGAAGAAAGGATGTTGAATATTTGATATATGTGATCAGTGAAGTCTGCAGTGACCTCTTCCAGTATTCTGTATAGTTTACAATCATTGACCCTTACAGATGAAGAGGAAAAGGGACTTTGAGAGTTGTCATACATTTGATAGTTTCACAAAGCCATTAAGTTCCTTGAAAGGCAACAGGTAACTTAAACTTAAAAAGGAAGTTTAACCAAAACATAGCTAAAAGTCACCATCCAAACAAAAGGTCATGATAAACCACTTGGGGGGCATTGAATTCTGTGCCTAACTGGGATTCCCTGGGTACTATTTAATGCTTGTTAGAAAGAGACAACAGAAACATCTCTGGATTTACCTCCCATTCTTAGCATTAAAATTTCAAATTACTACAATAATCTAGGTTCCTCTACAGCTCAGCCCCTCAGTAATTCTGCTGGCTGCTAAAACTAACGAGCAATGGAGCCAAACCACAACGAGCTCTAGAGGCATCACTTCCACAACATCTGAGACACAGGCTCTCTCCATCCAGACCCTAGGAGACAGAGTGGACAGTGCTCACAAAAGGTATTTTAGCTTAGGCTCTCCTCGAGCCCAGAAGGGTCAGTCAAAAATAAATTAATGCTCACATGAATACAAGTGTAAAATCTGAGATCCCAGCTCAGCTGCTGCTGTAGTAGATGTTGAAATTCACTCCCACACAGCAACCCAGGGGATGGTACAGCACCCAGGACTTCCTTCTGCAATAACTGCCAGCTCTAGAGAGCTTTGCAGTTTGGCTGTGAGGCACAGAGAGGGAGCAAGCAATGTGCAGAAGGGAAAATTCCAGCTGTGGTTGTTTCCCCTTCCCTCCCTTCCTGGCCCACAATTGCTTCACTGTCAGAAACAACAACAAACTGCAGGACTGCATTCATGCTGATCCCCAAGTGCCAATTTCAACCCCTCAATGGAAGGATCGTTTTCTTAGGCACATTTAACTAGCTCCAAGCCCTTCTGCCTGTCTAAAAAAGCAGTATCAATTAGTAATAAGTAATAATACATAATTAATAGCAGTACTTAGAAGCAAGGCTCTGGCTACTAGCTAATCAAGCTTTACACTGAAGCACACTAGAAAATATGTTAACATTATCCTATCATTTAAAGGGTATTTCACCATATATTTCTTGAATGACCATTTGTCCGTTCTCCCTTGCTCTTCAGAGCACTTTCCAAAGGCAGGCCTTGATGGCTGGCAGCATCATCCCCATTCTTCAGAGGAGGACAAGGCATGGACAGGTAGAGCAGCTGGCCAGCAGCTCACTGGTAAAGCCAAGAGCAGCAGCCAGGTGCATCAAGCTCTGTGTTTCATCAAGTCAGCCACAAGCAAGGGAGCACCATGTTAAAATAAGGGGAATAGTGCCTTGGTAGAGTTTCCTACACAAGTACAGCAGGAAGAGATTCTGAGTCCTGATCCTGTTTGCTCACGACCTTTCTCAAGCACAGAGCTCTTTTCAGAAGAATTCTCTGAAAAGATTTGTAAATAATTATCAGCCTTCACAGCTTTCAGTATAACTACTACAGTTTACAAAACCACAAAATAAATTGAATACAGATGAGCAAGACCAGAGCTACAGATAATAAGAGAGCTCAGCAGAACTAAAAAAGAGAATTAAATAGAAAAACACATTCTAAGACATTCAAATCATGTCAGTGCCCACTAAAAAATGTCAGCAGTGGTCTTTGTGGAACAGGAGCTGTGCTTGGTATGGCATTTCAAGAAAGAGAAGGTTTATTTATGAACTTGATTTTGTTTGGAGAGTTTTAGCTTGACTTTTAGGTAGAGAAATCTGAGGCACAGGGAAGAACATCAAATTATTTTCTGGAAGAAAGTCCCTTTTCAAAGGTTATAGGTATCAAAGCAGCACATTAACACTACAATTTGCTTCATACATCTATTCCCCAATATCTAGGAGTAAGTAAGGGTCTGTTTCTATGCATGGCAGAAAAAGCAGCAAAGGCAGAGCAAAAGATGGTGGTGGTGAGAGCACTATGCTGTATGGAGTAGCAGTACTCCAAGATCAGCTGATAGGTTGGCATGGATTTTAACCCTCTTTTGCCCTTTTGCTCCTTTCCCAGGCTGGAAGAGGGAGCAATTTTGGCAGCACTGTACGGCCTGTCTGCATTGTTCCACTTTCGTTTACTACTAGATTTTTCTTGGAAAGAAAGAAATTTTTAAAGCATTTCAGAAAATTCATCTGGGGCTTTTTACAGATCATGTGGTAGACAAATTTTGACTCCTGCATAGCAATAGATGCACAACAAGTTGTTTTGAAGTCAACTCTTGGATTTTTCAAAGCAGAAAAAGCATTTCCCCTTCCTGCTGGGAGCAAGGCCACATATTGCTGACCACTGTGACTTCTCACAGTGATGTCTTCAGGAGGCAATAAAAAAAGCAACACTTCAGCATTTGTTGACTGTAAGGCTTTAACAGTCTCAGCTATAAGCAAGAAACACATTTTCCTTTCTGTCATAGGTGTGTGAATTTAAGTTGTAATATCTTTATAAACAATCACATACATTCTTCTGTTATGTTTCGCAAATTCTTTGAGCAGAAGACTTACTTCTGTCCTTCTACAGCTGATCCAGCTGGCTTTAAAGCTCAAAACATACTTGTCACCTTTGCAGCTTCATCTAACCATCCAGGCTCTTCCAACATGTTAAACAGATTTGAACCCTAAGACAGACACCATCACTATTTTTAGATAATTTCCACTACAGACAGATACGGCAAAATCCACTGTGTACTGGCACTAATCTCAAGAAGCTTTTTTCACATCAGCCTGAGCAGCTTGCAATAGCTCAGAGATACCTAAACAGAGCTGGGTTTTAAATTTCAGGCTACAATGCAAAAGATGCTTCAGAAGTCCCAGGTGCACTGCCCAGTCCCTGGAGAGTATCTGGGGCTGGAGACTATCTGAGGTTACAGTGGTTGGAATGTCACATTTTTTTCCCTTTGCCACATTGCAGAGCCTTTGTTTACTCTGAAATGCATGGTACTTACAAACTGCTTTTGCCAGAGGTTGAATGCTTTTTATTCACAACACAACAAAGGCTTCTCTGTGCAACAGTGCCAGAAATGTCTAGGAATTCTGCTTGGCTTCATTTATATCTCTCTGAATGTTGTGCGTGCTATATTTTCATATGTTGAGGATTTCTACAGAGTTGATCAATAGCCATAATGTTTTCCAGGAGAATCCTTGGCTTGCCTTTAAGAGTGAACAGCTCCATCCTTAGCTTAGTACTTCTGTCAGGATAGGATCAAATCCAGACACTCTTTCCATTTTTCTTTTAGTGGATCATCTACCCTTAATCTTTGCCTCTGACAAACAGGATTAAGAAAACTCTCTATTTTTGTTCAAGGTCCCAAACCCATATATAAACACTGTAATTTACTACATAATGTCAGGTCTTTCAAGGCATATAAGTAGCAATAACAATCATGCCTTTTTTGAGAAGTCCTTCTTTCCAGAGGTAAAAAACACAGCTGAGGCAGGGTGTGTGTGACCTTCACATGCCTGGACTCCACAATGCACTGAAAATTCTGCTGCAGAACAGAGGATAAACAGTCCCATCTCAACTGGAAAACTGAATGAGATTAAAAAAAACAGCAACAATTTCTCATCTGATCCCTTCTGCAAATAAGATTTGCTAAATTGCCTCAGAGATTTCAGAGGGCAAATTCACCCGCTGAGCTGCAGGAGTTACAGCAGGGCTCAATGTGGTTTTGGTACAGTAAATGGCTTTTGAGCACTGCTGAGGGTACTGTGTGTGGAGGTAATGAGATGAAATCGCAGATCAGAGAAGGCTTCATTTGCCAAGATATTTTAACAACAATAGAATATTCCTAAGAGTCTACTGCATTTTATTAGTTTAGCTGTTGAAAATAAACCCAACCAAAAAAGCCCTAAATTATTTCCATGGAGACTTTAAACAAGTCAAGAATGGAATTTCTGAAGCAAAATAGCTTGTTTTTAATTTAACAAACAAAAACCATTTTCTGCTGTAAGGACTTTTGAATAAAACACTTTCCTTTTCATTGAAAAATTCCTTTTTGGTGAAAATCAAAAAACTCCAACTGAGAAAGGGAGGAAAAAAGGTTTTGAAAAACTTCTTCAAATATTCTGAAGAAGCTTTGCCTTCTGGCACAGCCATGGCAGACTTTAAGACAGTATACATCGAATGTTTTAAAAAACATACATTTAAATTTCCCGATTCTGACTTCCTTTATTGCTGAGCTTGCAGAAACAACAGACTCAGGACGGGGGAAATTCCTGTGAAGTGTGTCTGTGCTCCTCATGGGCTGGCTTGGTCCTCATCTCAGTCCCTGACACAGACTGAGCAGCCCCAGAAAGATTCTCAGGCACAGCACAGTGGTGCTCTTTCCCTCACACTGAAATAATGACAACTTGAATAAATCATTTCTTCTCTATTCCTCCACTGCACAGAGCTGCAAACAGAACCTATTTATCTGAGCACTGTGTTGGAAGGTTGAACACGGACCTAAAGAAAAAGGGGCAGGGAAAAGGGGGAAAAACATTCTTTTGTTCGTTTGAAAGTTTGGGTGAACTCTGACATATAGAAAGTGGTTGTTATAATGATTTCTTAAGCATATGAGGTTTTAACCCAAGGAACTTTAAACTGATGAAGAGCCTTATACAGAATAAGGCCCCTCTGAATAATATTCCAGCAGGGAATATTTCAGTGAGTCTCACAGAAATGAGTATAATAAGAGTTAAATTGCTTCTGCTCCAACAGCAGATTTTTCTTAAAATAAATGCAATGAAAACACCATCCCCTGAGTATAATTTTGTACTCTGGAGCCAAAATCCTCTCTTATTTAAACATAAATCTAGGGCCTTATTCACAGAGTACCAGTTGCTTTGACTCATTTTCCAAGGCATGCTCTCTCCACCACCCCAGGTACAACATCTGCAGTCAGGCTGTGGCTCTCAATGGACATATTCCAGAGATATATCAGGATAACCATATTCAGAGCTAACTTCTCATGGCTAATGAAAGCCCGATGTTTATGTACCAGCAGAGGCGAGCAATATCTGAACAGCAGCAGCTTAAATTACCACATTCTACAGTATTCAGACTGCTTTTAGAGAAATAAGGGGGGGATAAAAAGCACCATTTGAATCCAACTCAAGAAAGGTAAGGTTATTACTCATATTGCAAAGAGATGCAGCATGTGTGATGAATTGAAAACGTTATTAGAGAAGAACAGATTCCTGTTACGATAGGCCAAATAAGTGCTGGTTTCACTGGTACACTGTTAATTATACATTCACTCTTTCACATAATGAAAAAAGTCTTGTGTAGTGTCTGCAAAAGGGGCTTGCACATTTGCATATAATGAAACCTGCAACGACAAATGTCAGCAGTACCATACACTGATGCCATGAATAATTCATAACACAGAATAGTTGAGCTAAAAGCAGAGAAATAATCAAACCCGTTGATCTCTCCCCACCTGCTCCCAGCTCTCTATAGGCAGATAAAATCTTATTTTCTGAGCACTTCAAACCCAAATGATCTCAAGAATTCCATTTCAGATAGAGGAAACTGCTGTATGGTCATGGCAACTGGTCAAGTCTATAGTCAAGCACTATCTGTCAGCTCATTCTCTGTCTGTGGCACTACCTGGGACTCCATTTGGCAGAGGCAAAGATTTACCTGGTCATTTCCCTCCAAAAGCAGTGTCTTCATAACAATGGAGCCATGAAAGGACATGTGGACAGTCACCACTTCCCAGTGTATTTACTTCAGGATCTAAGATTTTTCCATGTCAGCTGAAAACCTCCTGAAAGCCTGCTTTAGAACAATAACTGAGGATGGAGATGCAACTTTCATGTTCTGCTTGTATTTATCCATGATATATTCTCAAACAATTCCAGCTGGGTTACTGAGCTGTACTTTTTGACAGCCTGGCAGGGCAGATGGTACTGAAACCTGTCGGATCAGAAGTTAATGTTTCCCCACTGGCTGTAGGAAGCACTGCAATTGCCTGAGATGAGGGTTTGCTTGGATAATAATTCGATTAAATAAGCAGATGCCCACTGACTTCAGAAGGCATCAGCACATGCTTCCACAGAGGAGTCAGCATGACCAGCTTAGCCAGGGGAGAAACAGAAATACCCCACAGGGAAGTGAGATACTGAGGAAAGCTGGGGGAGAATGGTATTTCTGGTCTGCAAGGATGCCTAGAAGAGACTTCAGGTTGACCAGTTCAATAAAATGCTTGTCTCTCTTGTGACAGGTATCTAAACTGGAATACAAAAAAGTCTGACTTGAAGAAGGCAGTACTGATGTAATTTTCCACTGATAACACCTCACTCCATCACTCAAACAAGGAAGGTCACCACTCACCACCACTCCACAGCTGTCCCTAGACTAGAACAGGAGGGATGTATCATTTAGCTCACAGCAAAAGCACATTCAGTCCATGGAATGTTGTAAACTTCTTATTCAGCATCATCTTACTCTGCTGGTTATCTCCATCACTTCTGTTCTCCACCACACAGGTTTTTAATATATGTGAAAGCATGTATATATTACGTAGCTTTTAATTACTGGTTCACACTCTTAAATGCCACCTGTGTCTTTTCCTACGCAAAAATCCACATTAGGAGTCCCAACAGGGTTTTTAATCATGTTTCCTCCACACTGTACACTCCAACAGACTTCCCAATGATTTGGTCATGTGCTGTTTAATACACCAGGACCGGGCCTTGTTCCCTCTACAAAAAAGATGTCCGTAAATGCAGTAATATTTTTAAATAATTTCATTTCTTTGTTTGGATATCACACTGATACCTATTTGCAAACAGCATTTGCTGCACAGATCTGTGTCATTTTGTCCCACCTGAGCACTTTTTTCTATAGAATTAAAATGATGGATCTAAGTGAAAAAGACTGAACAACAACACACATCCCAAAGGTAGAAAAACTATTTATTTTTGAACAATCTTGGCAGATAATTTTTAAGATAGAAATCCCATGATGAGAAACATGAGTTTTGGATCTGGGAAGCCAAACCCCTTTGCCCAATGCAGACGAAAGGTGAGACAGGGCTGTTGGCTGCAGGAGACAGGACGAGCCAGGAAGCCTTGCTTGCTTACACAAACATCATCACAGACCACATAAGAGCAGCCTTTCTATATTAAAAAGCAACATTCTTATGCATGCATGTGCAAACACAATGGAGCACTGAGAGACTGTCTGCTCAATGGGCATTGCCATACTCTTTATATACGCATGCATGGGCAAAGCTAATGACATGCAGAGAGAACTTGGCTTATGTTATGACCAGTAACAGTATATGAAAAGAAACAGATTTTTAAGAGACTGTTAATTCAGTCCTCTGAGAACTTGCTCCTTCCTGGCACCAAAAAACATACCAGTTCAGTAAAAAATTCAAGCTTATGCTTAATTTTGTGTTTATGCTAACATGCTGCCAGTCCAGTTACAACCAGAAACCAAAATTTCAGATTATATGTTGCCTTTCTCTGGTCTTAAAATTAAAACTAAAACATGGTTTATGGGGAAAAGGGGTTTTTACTTCGGTATTTATTTAAGGATCTTTGGGTACAGTACTTCGTCCAGGTGGAATGCTCTGAAATGCACACACCACTTTTTCACACACCGAAATGCACACAATTATAGGCTTTGCAAATTAATATATTTATCAAAGATTTTCTAATGAGAGGCTCAAGTGAACTCTCTGTTCTGAGGAACTTTTTTTTTTGGATGGGCTTATTTTAGTTTATAAAAATGTGTTTTGGAGAGGACTTTGGGGTCTGGGACTTTCAGGATGTTTGGTCCTCTGGTTTAATGGTACAGGGAGTCTCAGTTAAGTTACTAGACTTGGAAAATTACAAGTGTGTAGGTTAAAAGCACTAAGAATACATAGAACTACACAAAAGGGTATATAAGAGGGGTATAAAAGAAAAGGCAAAAAATCATCCCGGCATCAGATACTTTGAGTTTTTCTTAATGATGATCTTTGTTTCTATCAAATATGTTTCCACTGTCTCCTGCTGAGGTCAAATATCAGTATAAAAATGCTACAAAAGATACTTGGGTTTTGTTTAGTTGGTTTTTTGTTTTCCTAGTGAAGAAAATAATTTTTTTTCTTGAAAAATTGGTGAACTTCAAGAGACAAAGAGAAAAGATGAACTAAGAACAAGTGTGAGAAGTATGATTCAAAGAAGGAAATGCAGGATTAGACTATCTGAAGACCATGAAATAATGCTTAGCAACCAGCTGAGAACTTGCATCCTCCCAGATGTCAAAACAAACTGGCCCAGAACAGTCTGACAGTGGAGGCACCATCAACATTCTGCTCCCACTGATAATGTATTTACATGTGTAGCTCACCTGAAAGATGCTCACCTTTTACTCTGGAATTGTTTCTTATCCAGACACGTTGTAACAAGTTCAGCACAAACAAGCAAAAATGGATTGACTGGAGGTGGAACCCAAAATGCTCAAAATTACCAACTACCTTATGTTGCACCTCCGTGCAACTGTACTTCCAAACCAACATGAGGAGGAAACTAACTTCAGAGAGAACAGGAGTGAAACTTCATCAGCTTCTAATCTCTGGGTTTTGCTGTCTGTAAAGCCAGATGTGTATTGCTCCAAGAGCTTCAAGCCTGAGCTTGAAACTAAATTAATTTAAATCCCACTTTTCCAGGGTGATAATTCATAACTCATTTCATGTCAGTAAGTATATTGGTTGCTTCATAGTACTTAAAAATAAATTTTAAGATCAGGAAAAGATGCAGTGAAGGGCTATTCATATTCATCTGTCTATTCTACTTAACCAAATGTGAGACTCGGGAAAATGAAGGGCAGTCAAGACTAGGTTGCTTTTGCCAGAATCTTCTCCTGACCTGTTTTGCCTTGGTAGAACATTACCTGCTTACACAGGGACACATGCAGGCCAGCAAAACCTCAGAGATGCCTCTAACTTTTGTCCATCCCCATTCTCACCCAGTGAAGCAGCACCAAAGCAAATGCCTCACAAATATGTAGTGTGAGAATTGATCTACTCTGACGCAGCCTATCCCGCTGCCATGGCCTGGTGGGGCTGAAGATTGCCCCTTACTGGCTTTGAGGGCAGGGTTTGGAAGCAGGGCTGCTAGAGTGACTGTGAACAACTGGATAGTTTTGTTAATGCAGGTTTACAAAAGCTAACAGGAATCTCCAAGATCTCCTTCCATTCAGCCTGTAGAGCTACAGTGGATGCTCTCAAACTACTGCAGCTCGTTAAGAGAGTTAGGATGCACCAGGAATAGCCCACAAAGGAGAAACCCAGAAGAGCATTTATAACAGGGTTACTGAACATTATGAATGAACCATCGGGGCCTTTCAGAGAGGTGGATGTATCATGTCTGCCTCTGGCTTGCATTATCCATTTCTCAAGCTAATGAGAACATCAAAGTTCCTCCAGGCAGAGTAATTCAGGACAACACTATACCTTTTAAGAAAATACACTTTCCCAAATGCTGCAAACATAGCTCAGACATCTGGACAGATCTTGTACCTTCAAAGTCAGTAAAATGGAGTGGTCTCCTGAACTTTATTTAAGGGTGCTTTCCACTTGTAGGTGAGCTGGTCAGGCTTTTTCATCATAGTAGATCAGCGCAAGCCTTGGCAGTTCTTTTTAAAAAGCTTTTCATGTTACTAGTTTTAAAACCTGTATCTTCTTTTGCTTGATGCAGTAAAATGTCTCATCTTCTCATCCTCACATTAAACTCCCCTGATACCAAAAAGGTTAATTCAATTTCTACTGTAATTGTGAACTTTTAGCAGAGAAGACACTGTGTCTGCACTGTGTCTTGCTTCTCTTTTAGCAGAGAAGCAAGGCATGCAGAAATTGTTCTCCAAGTAGGGATGTTAGAAAATAAGAGGAGACATCTGGCTCAGGACTGCAGCTACAGCCAAAAAAAATGACTGATTTTAGCAACTTGGGGAACACAGGGAGGGTTTTTATGGCAATGAATGAAGTATAATACACGTGTAGTGACTGTATATTAGCAACATACTTGCAGAAATCAGGGGGCATGTCAGGAGGAGGGATCCCCCATGCCTTCCAGGCACCTAAATAAATGATGCCCTCTTTAACACAGACAAATTGGTGTTAGGGGGTCTTATTCCGGTTTTCAGAGATTTGGTAACAGTGACAGGTAGCTGGTTATTAAGCTATGCTCTGTACTTCACATTTTCAGAGTGAATCTGTTTTCAAATCCTTCCATCAATAGCAAGGGAGGGACTAAATTTGGTAAAAAGAGGACTTTCTAGGCTGGCAGTAAATCAGATATTGGAGACTTCAACAACAAATAAAGAGATCTCCAACTTGTAGAATTCATAAAACTCACTTGGATATCAGAAACATCCCTCTCCAATGGAGAGTTAAATTCCCAAGCTCACTGCCACAAATCATAGAATGGTTTGGGTTGGAACTAACCCAGTCTAGCTCCAACTCTCCTGCCACAGGCAGGGATGCCACCCACTAACACAGGCTGCTCAGGTTCCCTTCAACCTGGCCTGGAACACTTCCAGGGATGGGGGCATCCACAGCTTCTCTAGGCAAACTGTTCCAGTGCCTCACCCCACTGAGTAAAGAGCATCTTCCTAATCAGTGATATCTGAGAGCAAGGGGCTGGCTGGTTGGTTTTTCACGCCAGGAAAGAAGCAAATTCAACCATGTACATTTAGGCATTTTCAGTTTCTAATGGGTAAGCTGTGAATAAAAGGCATATTTGTGATGCAGGCAGACTCACATAATAGCTGTCAAAACTAAATCCTTTTCTGCATGGTGTTCTTAATGTAGCATGACAACCACATTGACCAACTGGTAAGATTCAGGCGAAAGTCTTGAGTTTTCAAATCATAAAGCTCTTTTCTTAATAATTGCATGGAGTTGTAAAATTTTCTACAAAGCCCATTCTGACATAATCAGAACCTGTCTTTTTAAAGTTTGAAGATCTCCCTTGCTCTTTGGAAGTCTGCTTATTTGTCTGCTGTGGTAGGTATGCAAAACCTAATTAGCAGTGCTAATTCGATCAGAAACACAAGAGATGTCAAACCACAGTGGATGTTCCATACCAAATGATTTCAAAACCACTTTCAGTTTGCACCCACAAGAGACACTGTAGCAAGAAAAAGAAAACTTGAAGGCTAAAATCAGAATTCATCCCCACAAAGGGCTGCTTCCTTTAGAGATGCATGGTAGAAATTCTAGAGAAGACTTTTTTTAAAACATAGCAAGGATGATAGTTTTGGATCAGTGAGAAGAGCTTATTATCTTGCTTCTGCTTACCCTATATATCATTAGCAGGTGTGCTTGCCTATGAAATATTTGGACATGCAGTGGATGATCTGTGGGAGTCCATCCAGAAAAAGTCACTTTTCTTGTCTGCTTTTACTGGATGATTTGGGAGAAGGCTCATCACATTGCTGGTTTGGGTCCTTGGGTCATTTACTGTGTTACACTAAAACAAACTGCTGAGCCTCATTTGCCATCATTTTGCATTCATGTAATTAAAAACCTGTTTAAGTGTTCCAGATGTGTTGCAGAGCAACAGAGCTTCAAGGTTTCTGCTTTTGCTTACCAGAACCAGATGTTCCACCACAGCTCTTCCCAGCAGTGTTGATGGCAGCAGTTTTCCTGGTGGTACTTCACTAGTTCTCAGCCTCATTTCAGATCCCACATACAGAAACTTCTTTCTCTTGTTCTTTGGCTGTAGAGATTTTTTCGTTCTCTTCCAATATTTCCCTCTGCAATATCTTAATTTGGCAACATATTAAGAGAGATGTCTTAACAAGTCAGTGTGAAGGGGCAGAACTAATTAAATTAACTTATGCAATAAGAGGTATTAAAAATTCAAGGCTTGCTTTATTACATGTTTCAGTAGAAGCCAGTTTCAAACTCTCCTAGTAAATGGCTAAAGTTTTCAAATACATACCCAGCTGAGTAGTAAGAATCACTATGACCTACCTAAAAAGGATTTATGCTGCACTGACTGGAATGTAACAGTCAAAACACACAGAGGCCATATACTTGGAGGGGAGGGATGTGAACCCTTCCAGGCCAGAATAAGCCAGAGATGAATGCAAGCACTAGTGTGCACATATGAACAAATTTCTCACACTTTCCCCATTCTGCCACTGGCAACAATGCCTAGATTATCCAAAACCACAACAAATTACAAAGCAGAAGAATTATTACTCTCTAAGAATCCCTGTGCTGGAAGCAGTACTGCAAATCATGCTGCTAAAATAAAGAAAGTAGCTAGAAAAAGCTAGATTTTCTTTCTCTATTTTTTTCTCTAAGAGAGAAGCTTGCTAATTTAATATTATTATTAGCCCTGTTTATTATTCATTTCTCTGACTAATTATTTTTAACTAGGCAAAAGATCACCAGACCAACAGAAAGGCTCCATAAACAAGAATGGGAGAGAAAAGAGCCCTTTTAGATGCGAAGCATCTGCTGTTCCCAGGGAGGTATGTGGCTTTGGGATGGAGTTCATGGATGGGCTCCAAAAGCCCTGTGAGTTAGGTTGCAGGATAAACATATATATCCAAATCAGATGCAGTCTTGCTTCTCCCTCATCACTCAAACCCAAACACTGTGTTATGATTTAAAGTCCCTGCCAAACATTTCTACTTCCCCTGGTATTATACCAAGGGAATATCATGTCTTCTGGGATCTCTTCACAGCAATCACCACAAACAAATCCAAAAAAACCACCACCACCACAAACCCAAACAAAACAACAACAACAAAGCCCAAACCCAAAACAACAAATCTAATAGCTTATGAATAAGCCACAATTTTTTCTTAAATGTTGTGTTTGCAAGGGGGGACTGAAATTACTGCATCACAGGTGTCATGCAATACAGGCTCATTTGGTCAGCTTTAGCCTGTCTTCCACAGTTTGCCTAAAACCCAGACCCCCCATTTGCCTAAAGCCTGCTAATTATTAACTGCTAAAGAAGGCAGGTTTTAAAAGATGTGTATGTGATCTACACTAACATGATCTTTTGCTGGAGTAACCATTCCAGCCAAAGCATCCAGCAGAGCATCCATTGTGCAGATATAATTCAGGAGCAGCAGAACTGCTGCATTTAGCAACCCTTCTGAAAGTCACCCTGTAACTATAATAGTTACATTGAGTAATTGGACTTGTATTAGATTTTCCTGGCCTGGCTCCACTAGCCAGAGATAACACCTTTTCCTATCCCTGGCTGATATTGCTGTGTCAACAGAAGTCTGCAACCTAGATCCCTGCCTAGAGAGGGAATTATGATTCTGTAGGAGAGGCCCAGACACTCCAGTGCAGACCATTCTCTTTCCTTACACCAGTGCAGAAACAATGCAAGCCCACTAATGTATTTGGATATGATCCAAATTTACACCTGTGCAAAAGAAGAAGACACTCAGTTCTAAATCCAATGCTGCTGCAGAGTTTGCTCCCTGTGATACAGAATTTTGAACTACTTTCCACTAAAGCTGAGTGGTTTGCAGCTGGATCTAAGTGACATCTTCATCTGAAGATGTGGTTGGTTTCTTTGCTTAAATTATCCCAGTGTTTAGGATTTTTGATTCATGCTAATGAAGACAAATTGTTTTGCAGTTGCCATATGATTTACAAAAAATGAATTAAAGATTACAAGGAAAATTTGCATCAACATATGTTTTCACTGTCATGATTTATACCAGCTGCTGACCTCAAAAACCAACATTGTATAAGTCAACCACCACAATGTCATTAGTCACAGTCCCAAACCCCCTCCTAGCAGCACTGTATTTCTCTTACTCCTTTGGGAGACTCATCTGTGACAAAGTTTGGGGTAGATATTAGTTTCTTCTCCTTCTATGGACTTCCTACTACTTCTGCCTCATACACACAATGCTAGTGGGAAAACCGGGCCCTTAAATTTGTTGGCAGCACTGACAAAATCACTAAGCCACATGCCCCTCACACTTTCCAGACTTGCATAGTAGTTCCCAATTTTTTCAGTTGTCACTGCATGGAGAGATGTTTAAACTGTTCTCTCCTTTCCTAGATAGCAGCCAGCACAATACACAATTTCAGGCAGGGTCGATGCAGAAACAATGCTCTGCTTAAGAGTGTGAAAGCATTTCATGAAAAGAAAATAAAAAACAGAAGGAAATGGCTTATTGCTAATGGCTCAATTCCTTCTGCTTTTTAGCAAATGACATCAATAGCTAAATCCAGGAGTCAGAAGTCAGAAAGCAAAGCCAATGAAAAGCTGTGAGATTTGCCTTCTGACATGCAGACACAATTCATTCAGCTGCCCAGTATGCAGGGCACAGCACCAGAACTAATAGCACCATGACCTCAAAAGAGCAGAGAAAGATCCAGAGGATGAAAGACAGGGAGTAAGGATAAGAGGGTGAGAGTGCATGATTAAGGGCACTTTCCACAGTCTGAGCAATTTGCTTTAGCATATGACGGCACTGCCATTGACTTACCTGTGCCTGAGTCACACCAGGGCTTATCTGTTTTTATCCCTGTTCTGATTTAGTTAGAGCACCACATAAAAGACAATGGGATTTGTGAAAATCTCCTATGGAGATCTACTAATTCAGCTGTGTAGAGTCACTCATTAAGGCCATGCAAATTGTAAAGCTGGGAAAAAGCCTTTAGAAGATGATTTCCTGGAAGACTGTGGGTTTATTTCTTCTACCTGAGGATGACTTGGCTCACTCACCATTTGCAAGCTGGAAAAACTACTGTTTCTACTATGCAGTTCTAAGTCGCCAACACCTAGGTCTTCAGCCAGCACATTTTACTCAAAACACACCTGTCATCTCAAACTCCTCTCCCAGACACAAAAGAATTGGGTATTTCTCTCAAAAATCTCAAATGCCATTAATGGCATCACCAAGCAAGTCTAGAATTTGTGGTGAGAATTCAAAAATTAAAGTAGTAGAGAATTAGAGCTCTGGAACAATAGGGCAGACAACTCTCAAAATTGAATTTGATAAATTAATCAGCATTCATTTCATTATTGGGAGAAGAGAGGTAAGACACAGTCACCCAAGAGATCCTTTGCAGTCCTGTATTTCAGAAATGATAGTTTTGTGGTGATTTTAGCTGATTATTTCAGAACTAAGTTGAATATATAGTTGAAACATATTAATGATGTCCACTTCTTTCTAGGAGGCCTGCTTTCCTAGAACATCTTGCTTTAGCATGGGACAGGCAGGGACACTGGCTTCACTCCTAAATGACTTTTAAGGGATAGAGGAAGGAAACGTTTCTTCTATGTAGGACTCCTGCCAGCAGTTCTGAAAGCTGGAGCAGTTGTCCTTATGCCTAGCAATACACATATGCAACACCACTTCACTTTACTGTAAGGACCATATGGTCTGTCTAGCATGAGCTTGAACCACTGCCATTTCATTCTAGCTTAGCTGTTCTGTAACAACAGAAGAACCTGATTTTCAACCCATCCATTTTGTCAGTAGTGTTGTCCCAAACCTATACAACTCATCACCCAGCTAGAGACACAGATGCAGCCAGCGAAATTTAACTTTGCTCTGCAGCAGCACAGGAAAAAAATGACCTGCCAGCACTAATCACTGAATGATTTAGGTTAAAATGTTTCCAAAAAAAGGATACTAGTACACTCTGCGTAATTGACGTTTAGCCATAAGGTGAAATGGTTAACCTGAGTCTTGTGATCACCCTCAGAGACTGAGGATTAAGCATTTCACTGTGTTCACATAAAATTCACTGGGAGCAAGAGGTTTTCAGCAATCAGTGAGATGATGCTCTCATGCAACAGATAGGGGCGAGCAAACAAAACTGGTGCAAGTATTTACCCAAGAAAATTGCAAAAGGATGACCACACTAGATAAAACTGAGACAGGCTGTGAACTTAATCACATTTGTTTGTTATTGTCATTAATAAATAAATAAACTTCTCCTTGAGAGGGGATTTATAAAAGAGCAAAATCTGGTCAAACACATGCTCTTTCTGCTTACGATTTTAAATCTTTTGTGATGCTAGCTTGCCAGGCAATTTAACACAACAGAGCAGCCTTGATGCTATCCCTGTGCAGGGCAGGGCAAGGAGTTGAATCAATCAGGATCCCTAATCACATGAGAAAGAAACACAGCACAACACGGTAGAAAGAAACAGCTGGCAATAATAAATTTAAATTGTTCTTTGTAGAGAGAAAAATGGAAACATGTAGTGATAGACCAACATCTTCCTGAATGCACACACTGCTTGGTTTTGAGCAGGGCATTTGAGGATCTCAAAGGAACAGCATGGTTCGACAAATGCTTGCTAATGAATGCAAGAGTTGTAAAAGGAAAACTAAATATAAATATAAAAATGCAACTTCAAATTAGCTGGTTCTACAGCTTGTACTGAAGTAGCATCTTCCCAGCCACATTGGAAAAAAAAAAGTAAAAAAAACCCTAACAAAGTAGTTGATGCTGCCATCTTTACTTTATTGTGCATTTTTATCATGCAAAGCAGATAGGAAACTGGATATTGCTCTCTTTCTGCAGGATCTGTGCCAGTTAGAAAGCATACTATAGCCAGAATCTGACAATTAATTTAGAAATTGTTATTGACCACACTGATTGCAATTACAGGGTGAGGAGCCAGAATATGATGGCTAAAGATGCCCTATCATACGGGTCCAAAGAATTCAATGTGCTTCATTTATCAAAAAATGAAATCATGAATGATCCAATTACAGCACACACAGTCCTCATTGTAAAAAACAGTCTCAGAGGGTTGTCTCACTTAGCAAAGAAATGCATTGCAAGAATCAATAGCAAAAAGTTAAAGTAAAAAATAACACCAATAACATTTAGAAATAAAATAAGTGACATTTAACCATGACCCATTGCTAAGACTGATTATAAACTGAAGCAGAAAACTTCTTTTTTTTAGGTTTAAATGATACAGTATTTTCATTAAAAACAAGCCATCTCTTGTCTAGCAGGAGTTCTATGAAATGGACTACAGAGAACAGGCAAGGTGGGAGATCGGACACAGGTACCTTTCTGTGCTTTTTGGGGCCAACCACACTATGCAATCAGCCATTTCTCAATACTCTTACCACATCACCACACCCCTCACTCTAAATTTATTGCCAAGTTTCCTATGAAAATAAAACTTGGCTTTGTTCTCTACATAAACATGGGTCTGTGCACTGCCTTTTAGTAATTCTGGAACCCAGTGGCAAAGTTTAATGGAATTCAACAAAATGTAGGGGGTTGCTAAGTATGAAATGCTATAATCATTTGTGAAAAGAGACAAAAGAGAGAGGACCACAGAACCACACAGACAATGTTAGGTTGGAAAAGGCCCCTGAGATCATTTAGTCCAGCCTTTGAGTGAACACCACTGTGTCAAATAGACCATGGCACAAAGTGTCATGTCCAGTCTTTCCTTAAATACCTCCAGGGATGGTGACTTCACCACCTTCCTGTTCACGGGAATGGCAGTCCATTCCAATGTCTATTCACCCCTTCTGTGAAGAAATTCTTACTAATGTCCAGCCTAAACCCCCCCTGGCATGACTTACGCCTATGATAAGGTCACCTCTGAGTCTCCTTTTCTCCAGGCTAAACAACCCCAGCTCTCTCAGCCACTCCTCATCAGACTTGTGATCTAGCCCCTTCAACGGCTTTGTTGTCCTTCCCTGGACTTTCTCCAGCACCTTAGTGTCTTTCTTGTAGTGAGGAATTCCAAAATGGACAGAGTACTCAAAAGTGTGGCCTCACCAGTGCTAGATGTAGCTCCCCATGGGATGTGGCCAAAGTGTAGGACCTGGCAAACGGCCCTGTTGAACCTTATTCTCTTGGTCTCAACCCATTGATCCAGCCTGTCCAGGTCCCTCTGCAGGGCCTTCCTACCCTCCAGCAGATCAACGCTCCTGCCCAACTTGATGCTGTCTGCAAATTTACTTAAGATAGACTCAGTCCCCTCATCCAGATCAACAATAAAGATATTATACAGCCCAGCAAGCCCTTAACACATAAGATCTCCTCTTAACTCATGGATATCTTATTTCCCCACAGAGGAACAGGCCACAGAATTAGACATCAGAGAATTCACATAGGAGAACATGAAACATGGATATACACACTTTGTGAACAAGGCTTTAGTAGCTTTGCTATTCATGAAATTGTTTAAGTGAGAACATTACAAAAGCATTTTTGTGCTAGGGCTACAGACAGCATACAAGCCATGTTTAGCTCAGAATAAAAGTTACCTGGGAGATGTTGATTTTATTATCTCATTTGGCTTTAAAATCTTTTACTTTAAATCTTTTAATCACAATTAAAAATTTGTGTTACTTTTTCTTCAAATCTGCCATATAGTAGGACTCCTTCACCAATCTTAGTCTGAGTAACTCTCTAAAACACAGTAGAGAAAACCACGATGGACAATACTGCTTTTACTTACCCAAAGTCCACAATAAGCACAAGACTGCAGGGACTGCTCTTTTCAAAATACCATTACAATTTTCAGATGATTGTAAAAAGGAGTTTTAATAACCAATTTGACTATTAACAGCACTTAATTTTTCTGAAAATGTAACTGAAAAGGATCCCCCATGGCAGATCCTCTTGCAAAGCTGGGTTTGCAGAGAGTAGAGATGCTGGCTGTTGGAACACTGCCTGCTGTGGCTACACCCAGGAAACAAACACCTTGCTACCCCACTACCCCAATCAGAATGGGATTGATTACTTCCAGGAAACAAATACTATCTTTGTCGCCTCTAGAAAGTATCCAAGTACTAAACTATAGGTGGAATGCATTACTTCTCAGGCTGCTAACATTTGTAAAGCTCAATCACACATCTGGCTCCAGGAAAGTTTGAAATTAGTACAAGACCAGGTTGGGAATAATCAGCCATAGCCAGCGTGACCCCTTGTAGCAGGGTGTGGGAGTAAAGCCATTGCTTGCAGAAACGGTACCAGCATTTAAGCACATCTGTCATCTACAGGAAGAAAAGTACAATACAAGGAAGGCCATGCTAAGTCCATCCTTAGGAAGCAGACTTTTTGCCTGAAGACATTTCCTCAAATCTTTAACAGGACATGTTTGCCTCAGTTTAATTAGAGACAGTTTCTATCAAATGATCTGTTTCTGCCTGTTCCACCAGCAGTGACTAAGGCAGGACTAATTGTATGCTAGGAAAGGTGTGCTGCATTGCTCACTTTTTGTTAAGGAAACAGAAATTAAAGCTGCCACACAAAAATGGAACTGAAGCACCTCCGTGCAGCACGAGGCAAGTGAAGAAAGGGCATTCTGATCACCAAGACATCATTTCCAAAATTCAGACAACAATCAAATGCCTTGAGCCAGTTGCACTGACTATTGTGGAGGAAGTGAAGGTTTCTTAGCATTAGGTTAGAACATTGTATTAGGTTGTTGCTTCCTTGTACTTGTGCACGAAGAAAGAACAAGGACAATAAAACAGTAATGCAGCTATTTACCAGTGCATGGCCTTTTCTAACACTGGACACACCCACTCCTATAAACTGGGAGCCAGAGAGGGACATTGTTTCACAGCAAGTGCGTCAGTAGCAAAAATCTGAGAACTCCCTAAGCAACCTCGTTCTGGACAAGAGCTGCTAGTCCACGTAACCTCAGTGGCAGGGCCACTGGAGAGACAAGGAGGACAGGGAGCCATGCTTTCTTGCCGACCCATATTGGCAAGAATACTAAAATTCTGGCCAAAGTATTCTTCATGACACAAAAGAGGAGTGCTACAGATCAAGGATCAATCCTTTCCTCAAGGATAAGAACTACTAATAAGCACAGCAGCACACTGTCCTTCAGCAGGACTTGAATCGACACCTGTAAAGAAGAAAATTCTTCTGCCCCTGCTAATAGCTATTACTCAGTACAATTCGGACCAGAATAAATTAACACCAATTAGATGCAATCAGCACTTTCAGCAACAGCTTATGGGCATACTTTTGCATATGCTAGGCTGGGAACACAAAAAGAGCTTCCTTCTCCCAGGGCTATGGTGGCTTGTCACTGCTGTATGACCATATTACTCAGAGGGTGTGGAGTTATCAGGGCAATGACTCAAAAGAATGCTGAATAGCAGTTTACAGCATGGGACTTTCACCTACCCTACCTCTGTTGGTTCATCTTCATGTGCCATCTCTTGGAACATGTTTTCTGTGTCTAGGAGTCCACAGGGAGCTGCTTGTTTTGAAAAAACTGTGTAAACGAGAAAACATAATCCATAGATGTTTTCAATATATTTTCTGCCAACACTGCTGCTGTTTGTAGCCAATTTATTTCTGTTAGCCTTTTGTGTTTTCCATTAAATGTAGAATTAACTTGGAACAGGAATGTGAAGTTAAAAACACTGATTTAGGTGCAATGCAATCCAAGAGCATACATCATGTATACCACTAAGTCCTGTATATTTATGATCCAGAGAAGAATAATGTACTTATACAATGCACTGCCTTGCAGAATTTAGAGGTAACTACATATAACAGCATTAACTATTAGTTCTTCAACAAAAATCAAATTTGAGCAATTCTATCTGGTTCAGACTTCTCCGTCCTACTTTTTAGTTTTAGTAGCTATCCTGAATTTGTTTTCAGGAAGAATCTTCTATGAAAGAAGGGAAGCAAGTTACTGTTCTTCTCTATGTCTAGCACTCTGCTAAAGAGGACAGGTATATTTGAAAAGACTCATGGACAAGACAGAACTGTTTTTCCTTGCCTGACTTCTGCCCTGGACTTGCTTTGAAGCCTCAGCAAAAAAAATTAAAAACTGTCTTCTGCCTTATGTTATCTTTGACACTGCTAAAGAAAGGGCTCTGACCATAAAGCTAGAAAAATGTCTGAAACCACTGCTAACAGACTAATTCAGTCACTATTAGCCATCAGAAAAATAACAGAAAGTCTATACTATATAACATTTGAGTTGTGCTACGTAGAATGGTGTGACCCAAATCCTGTTCCATTTAAAACAGAATATTTGAAAATTCTCTGAAATAGAAGTTAGAAGCCTGGCCTCCTCATGCATTACACTTTTATAGGAGCACTCAATATTTCCAAAAGATTTTAACCCTTCTGCACTCTCTTGGGAAACCCAAAATATAGAACACTGTCTTACTGTGCAAAGAAGTCTTCTAAACCTCTACACACTATCTTCACAGAGACAAATAAACTAAGATTGGGGCACCAGGACTTTCCTGGGTTGTGTCTTGTCAAAGCAAACTCCAGCCATCCGTCAGGAGGTAAGAGTTCACGAGTTAATCATGACCAGCTAGAGGTGCTTCAGTCTGAAGATGGGGTAAAAATCCAATGCTATGTTCAACCTTGCCCCTTGAAGGCTCCCTATTCAATGTGAGCATCTTCTGGACGGCACTCTGAGGCACCTGTAAGTCAGTACACACCCATGCTGAAACATGGGGTGCCTATAGGCACTCGAAGCTCGGGGTCTGGTGTTTCTACAGCCTTTTCTGAACTCAGCCTTCAGGCACTTCTGGAAGGATTCCACATCACTCAGGATTTCTACATTTAAATTTTATTGTATTCCTAAATTCTACATCTTTGATGCATTCTAGGGGTAAATTGTTCAGGCTTGCCCACAAACAATAAGAGATTAGGGGCAAAAAGTGGGCAGCAATAAAATTACACTGGCCACCCTAATCTGTTTCCCTTTTTTCTACAATTCTGCAAGCTGTGTGGCAGGGACTCATTTATTATTTTAATATCTATAAACTACTAATAGAATTTGCAAAATTCATCTTGACACTGTCAAATGAGTTTAAAAGAAGACCGATGAATACATGCAAACAGAAAGGATCCAAATTAATGTAAAATCAACCTAGCCCAAAGCAAACTACTAGCCTTCACACAGATTTGTATTCACACAACTTTGGTAACTGTCAGACACCCTTAGTGAAGTCAGTAGGGTGTTATGTTTAGAAGAGGCCTTAAGGTGTGGTTTTAAATAAATTTAATTAAAATAGTAAGAAAAGTTGTGCCCATTCAATTGGATGGGATTGGATTTTGAGACTTATGAATTAGCCAGGTATCAGCCTAGACAGTGTCGCTGTACATGGAGACCTAAGCCTGTGGTTAACATCAGGCACAGTGTGATTAAACCTAGGAAATCTGGCAATGTTTATTATGTGCTTTTCACTCATTCCCTACTAATAATCAAATTTACCCACTTAACATCAGTGGGTAACCAGTCTCGTAAGTGTCTCATGCAACTTTTACAATATACAGTGATAGAAAATCCAAGATGATTATGTAGATATGACATTTCTCTTAATTTATAGGAAGGAGTTCACTTGTGCAGGTAGTGCTGATGAAGAAAACCAGCCACAAATTTGGGGAATGTGTTGCACGTTCAGCAAATAAGCAGAATCTGCCCCTAGAGATTATACCGAAATCAATGAGCCTTTAGAGATGGATATTTCCATTTGAAGTTTCCAATTAAAACATGCATTATTTATAGCAGTAGAACCTTTGCCTGAATGTAACACAAGAGTCTTTTGTCAACTCTGCTACAGCCCTTAACCTATGCTGAGCCTGCACTTCGTGGAGCTACTGCTCTATGAAAGGTCTTTCACAACACCAAATCAGGAAGGACAGGGAAGCAAGGATCAGTTTGTTCAAGAGTTAACACCTTAAGGCCTAGCTTGGATTCCTCTCAGACTCATGGGAAATTGACATTCAGAAAACTACACACATCCGTGTTTGCTGGAATACAGAGAAAATAAAGGGTACAAATTCAGATATTCCTTGAAAAATTGGGCTTGGAGTCAGAAGCAGACTTGTGAGATTTCTACTATACCTGGCAGTTGGACTAGAAAAAAATTGCATAATTGTGTAAGTACATTTAAAATGTTTTATATTATCCACTGATAGTACACATGAAAGCCACATTAGACTTCCACTACTAGCTACTCCCAAATTACCAAAGTGTGTGAATTTCTGATAAAAGGCTGGTGTTCCAAGATGTCTTACAAAGCAAACCAGAAATGTGTCAAGATTATTAATTTCGGAATCTAAATTTTCTTCCATTTTTAGAATACAAAGAAATAATTCTGGTAGAACCTGTCATATTCATATTGAAAAATCACTTACAAGGACATACCAAAATCCTTCGCTTTACTTCAGAATAACTATACTGCCTGGGGCTGGGATAAAGAACAGATTAGAATTTGACTCTTTAAATCATACCTTGCAAGTACAAAATTTGTTATCAGCAGTCAGTCTTTTCAGTAAACTAATTAATGCTGAATATTAAACATACAAAAAAAAAAAGAAAAGAAATAAAGCACTTATTTTGTATTCAAGGTCTCCTTTCTAATTAACTTATCAAGCTTATTATACAGCCTGCTCGAACAACAGCGGGGGGAAAAAAATTGAAAAAAAAACCCAGCACATTAAAAATTCTAGTGGGCATGCAACTGCACCATATTACACCTGCAGCTCTGCTACTCCAAGCTACTCTCTCCTGTTCTCAAATGCTGAGATTGAGCTTGGTGCTTATGTGAAAGATGTAAAAAGAGGGCAGAATGCTGCCAGAAGTAATCTCCAGTAATTACTAGTAAATTGGTAAGTGGTACAGACCATCCTTCACAACGTTACTGAATAAATTCCCTAGAAAAACAAATTGCTTACAACGTAATTGTCAAGGTGACACAAAAATGAAAGCTCAGTTCACTTACTAACTATCACAAGTCTCCTTGTGCTTTTTGCAAGATTGGGACTGTTGATCTGAGTTTTGGCTGAATTCCAATTTGTTTAATTAAATTCTACATACCTATATCTCCTCCGCATCCCTCTGCTACTGCTAAATTCTATTAAACAACCAACATGTTACATCAGTGTCCTCTGGGTCCAGCATCCACAAGAATCAAAACATTTCCCCAAAGCCAAGTCAGGCAAAAGCCGCCAGAGTGCTTCAGAATGAAGTATTGCTGTTGTCATAAATGAGTACTTACTACTCAAGCAAAGAGCCATCTGACTGTTGTGCAAACAAGTTAATACAATTCACATAGCAGCCTTGTAAGGAAAGAAAACACTTCCCATTATAGCAACACCTTATGTACTCAGTTGCAAATGCCCAACAATTACTCTTCCAGAAGAGGGACCAAGTGTTTATGTTTGGTATGCATCTTCAACTTTTTCTGTGCCAAATGTACAACAGGAAGATGAGACGGGATGCTCATCAGTTTCTTACACTATGAGAATTTTCTTCTCTTAAAAAAAAAATTTCTTTAATTCTTTCACAGAGATTCTACTTACAAATTGCCAGTAACTTCTCTCCACATAACTCTCTAACTAACATTTTCCTGTCAATCAAGAAGTTGATGCCTCTCAGCCCACAAGTTACCTCCTGTACCATACTGCACACAAGGCACTTAGGAAAGACCACTCTTAGGTGCTTTTAATTGCCACCTAAGAACCTTTTTTTCTCTTCTTACATATAATCCCTGGCTTTCAGCATGAAACCCTGACAATGCCAATAACTTCTTTATTTGCTGGAATGCTCAGATGGAAATTTAAGAACCTAATATTCTACAGGGAGTGGTTTGAAGGTAAAGATGGCCTGGGAACTGGTTAATGAGATTCCTGAACTCAGGTGACATTTCTTAACGTATTTTCACAGAAGCTGTTTATCAGGAGAAGAGCAGCAAAAACTAGAGCCAAACACCTCATCACCAGTGGGATGTCAGCCTATGTGAAGGTCCAAGCTCTTCTGAAAGCTGTAATAAAACAGAAATGTATCAGTGATTACTACCATCAGCAGCAGTGAGTGAGCACTGCACAAATGCAGGCTGTCAGTCTCTAGCTGCAGTGCTCACAAATCCAAACTAGCCAAATGGTAGGTCAGGGGATGAGTCATCCCTTGCAAGATCTCACGGCTCTGCCCAGTAGCAGATCCAGCCCAGAGCAGCTCCCCCGAACTATTTTACTTACACCTTAGCTGTATTCCCAAGTGAGGGATTCTGGACCCAAAGTGCCTCTCCTTTTACACAAGCAAGTTTATGCCCTTCACCACTTTTCCCCCTGCCACTGGAGTAAGTCAGTGGAGTTCACACCATGTTTTCAACAATATTTCTATTTCAGTCGTGCAGCTGTGGATCTATCTATTCTTTTAAAATAAAACCTCCATAGAGACAATAAAACAATCTAAACTCCTACGAACACAAATATCCCGATTTAGTTTTTAGTCTTAATAGCACCTATATGCATTTAGATCCTTCAGATACATGCTCCAGCAGGTAACCACCAGAGATGTAACCACCTACATCAGAGATGCACACATTTGCGGGTGCAGATAATTCCAGCTTAATGTAGTGAAAGCTGCAAATTGCTCTGAACTTGCATTTATCATTTATTCTACCTATGCTGCATTATGACAGAGGGACATAACTTATAACAAAGAACTTAACCATAACACAAATACTGTCAAGGATTCATTCTATATTAGAACGTAAAGTTTGCCACACATTTACTACGGGTCAAAATCCTGCCCTGAGATAGTGGAATTGTCATCTGATACTTATCAAAATCTCCGTTCCTTTAGATTCAGGAAATATAAAATCTAGAATCTAAACCTTTGCTTTCTGGCACTTTCCCCATGCAAGACCAGCCAAGAATACAGCTGCACACAGGCTACGACAGAACCCAGACTTGTGGGTTAGTCTCAGCACTTGTGACCTAACATCAAACAATGGGACTTCAAAACTTACCAATTTGTAAGTTGCTTCTCTGAATTTAAGGTTTCTATTAAACAAATATTGAGGATCCATTTACTTTGGCAGCCCTCTTTGCAGACCTACAAGGTAAGATATTGAAACAATCATCTACAGGAGGATTCATCCCACATAGTGTTAGCCAACAGGCATATTATCTTCTAGATTTCCCCTGTAAAGTTAACTGCAGGCAGGCAGTAAGAAACCCTAGCAGGTGAACTAGCCCACACATTTAAGTGACGTCTCATATGAAATTAAGATGTCTTGCAGGAATGCCCATCATTCTCCAATGAGCTTAGAAGGGGACCCACAGAGAGGTTAGATTAGACAACTTAAGTTAGCTAAACCTAATTTTTAGACTGATGTATACACCATACTAGTTTAAAAACCTCATGGCTGGTAATTCCCATATTTATGGGTTTTCTCTATTTGGGGTAGTGGTACTTCAATGGTGGTGTTATTACATGAATACAAGCAGCAAAAAAACCCTAGACTTTCTTACAAGTATGCTTAATAGAAAAGCATGCATTAACCCTCCTTCTCCTTCACACCTAACAAAAAAATTAATTGATCGGTCTAGCAGAGAAAAAAAAAATCCATTTTCAAGCTAAGATTTATGCAAAAGTTGAAACATTTTCCCATACATTATTATTAAAGCAGCACTGAACCCTTGCCATCTCTACTATCATCTGTAACATACAATTTTTCAGGAAATCTTGCAGTCTTTGACAGTAAAGCTACGAAAAATGTGAACCTGTCGGATTCTGTGCCATCAGAAGCAGTCATCTGCCTCTTCCAAGTCACTAAGTATGGCAAATATCTCAAGCAAATTTACATCCCATCTTCAACTCAGCTTTAAGCTCTTGATAAGACAAAAGCCTTAAAATAAAAGACTGTTGTGAACAGCCCAGTTACATACCTATACACATATATGAATGCATCGATACACATAGAAATGCACTCTTTTCTAATCGTGTATCAGTAAACAATTTACATTTATTCAGGAACTATATGAGAATACCACATAGGTTTAGAGATTACACTTTTCTGTATTTCACCACTGAAGTTATGCCATCCTTAGTCTTGCTCACTCTCAGATCTGCATGTGATTTCTACCCTTTACACCTCACTTTTGAACACTGATTTTGATTCAGTGACTATTGATTCAGCCCATTGAATCAGTCAATGGGTTCTCTGTGGGTGCAAAGGGCACTGGGTTGGGTTTGTCTAGATTTTTCACCTTTTTTTTTCTTCTCCTTTAGTATTCTTAAATTTTAACTGTATTTTTGATACAATTTCAGAAGTAGAGGTTATTACATTCTATTGTGCTTAAAAATCTTAAGACCAATACAGACCTGAAGGAAATACTTCAGAAAAAAAAAAACCCAAACAAAACAAAACCCAAACTTTAACTGTATTTACTCAATTCAGGCAAACACTTTCACAAGTGGCAATTTCAAACATCCTAACTATTTAGGTCAGGAACACTATGGAGATAGGAACTAAATATTTTTAAGTACAGATTTCACATAGAACAAAAGAGTACTTTCAGACAGTGTAATTGTTTACTCTAATGAACCTTAGTTACATTACTCACTTCCTGATCTCATAGACTGTCATTATAAGTTTTTGACTTATTAAAGAAAAATTCTATTAATTTCAAATGGAACCAGTTTTACAGCAAAAGTTGAGCATGCAAGTGTTTATAGTATCATGATGGCTAACATGCATCTAACAGGGCAAAGCAGGCTGGTGGAAGGAGACACACTGGTCATTAGCTCACAACAAAACAGTTGGACTGATTTATTACAAGTAAATGAAAAAGTATATGCTTCTAAAGTAATACTGCAAAAAGAGATAAATATCATGGCAGATATTACAGAATGATTTATTTTTATAAGTATTTTTAGTAGTATAGGGCTTAAAGAGTATGGCTCCCTGACACTAAGCTGTATCCAATAACTAAGGAAATTTTAATAAGGTCAGTAAGTGATCATTCCATTATATGAATTTCCTTCATTTTTTGTTACAACATTTGAATAATGTTTATAATTCTGCTTTTTTGCACACCTGCCACAAAAGCGAGGAAAAAGCCCTTTAGCCTGTTATTCCATTACTAGATCCTGAAAAGCACTCAGTAAACGAGGAACTTACTTTAAGCTTAAGGTATTTTATGACTTTTGATAAATGCATTTCCAGATTTTAGTTCAGACATCAAAAGACTCTCCAAACAGAGCACTAGTTTTGTAATCAGAACCACCATTATTATGACAGCTAAAGAACCAGAATAGATTAAGCTTTTTATATTTTTTTGTTATGTAAGTAACAAACCCAGACTAATTAAACCGTCTCTCCACCAACCACTGCATACCTCAAGAAGTGACTCGTGGACATTAGCTTATCTTAGTTTCAACTTTTCAGCTTTAGGCAAAGAAATAAAAGATGCAAAGAAGACATTATTTAGTGTAAAGAGCTTAAAAACACATGAATTTAACATTTAAACATCTGCTAAGTCTGCTAAGTTCATACCCGGGCATGTACTTCAGCTTTACTAAGACCAGCTAACGCTCCCACTCATCACATGACACGCCCTGCCAACACCGCAAAATGAGATGTGTTTAGCACTATTAAGAAAGCGATCATTTCCTCAATCCGCAGGGGCGGAGTGGGGGGAGCAGAATCAAAACACTACAGGCAAAGCTGCAGACAAAATCAGCGAAAAAGCTGTGTGGTGAACCTAAACCAGCAAATTAAGACATACAATTAGTGAATGAACATGTTTTTGGTTTTTTTTTTACTTAAGTTACTATCACTTCTCCCAGTACCCCTTCACACACATGCACTGATACTGTCACCTACTGGATACGTTTGTATTTATCCCATTAGTGTTCCATACATCTTTCAGTAGAGTATATGTGGTAGTTATATAGAAAGAGAGCTGTAAAGAAGAGACAGAAAGCAATTCCCTTATGCAAAAAAGCCTTCACACAGCCAAGGTGCAAACAGGAATGTATGTAAATGCTTGACTTCAGTAGGAGTGCATACCTCAAAGTGTTCTTGTTTTTTAAAAGCCACCAGATTTACAGAATTTGTCTGAAGAGGGATTATTAACACTTACTAATTCTATGAGCACAGCCAACATTTGTAGGGCCTCTCAACTGTATGTGTTTGCTAGTGCCCCCAGAGTGGCACAAGAGCACAGCTCACATTTTAAAAGCTTCTCGCCTATTAGAAAATGAAAAGCAAATAGGAAGGATGTTGTATCTTCCAAGCAAACACCAAGTGTGTGTGGGAAATTCAGAAGAATGTCAGGGGATCAGCATTTACAGCACATCCTCCAAGCCACAGCTCATCTTTCACATGATCCTGTTGCTAATGAAGCATGATCTTAGACACTGCTCTGGGCAGTTAAAGGTTGCAGTCTGTTTTACCAGTAGCAGACCTACTGCATCTCAATTTGGCTTCAATCGTAAGTCTAACCAAGATAGACTGGCCAGAACCATCTCCAAATTTAGTTTTGATTGTTTTTTCTGAATCAAAGTTCAGGGGGACAACTTCAAGTGTATTCTATGTCACCAATTAAAACCAAACAAATTCTCCAGAAAGGGGAAATGTAGCAGAACAGGAAATTTTCAAAAAGCAACAGTAAATTACATTAAGGTAAAATCATTTTAACTTAATGAAGAAAACACACAAAGAATTTTCTGTAGAGACATCAAGGACAACATTTAGGTCACAAATACAAAGGAAAATAATTACTTTCAAAGATAAAAACATTGAGAGGTATGTTCTTAAAGGACAGGCCAACCCTTTCATTTACATTCCCACTGACAAAATATAATTTAAAATGTTTAATTTCATAGTTGTATGAAAATTCTGAAATATTAGTCTTACAGTGAAGAACCTGAAATGAACCTGATGAGGAAGAAAGCACAGACTGAAAAAAATGAAACAGAATGACAGAATGGTCAGGGTTGAATAGAAGACAAGCCCCACATAGGTAAACCTATTTTCATTTCTACATCCAAAAATAAAACATATCAATAAAAACATTTGAGTTTAAAGAAAAAAACAATGAGTGAGCACATTTTAAGAATCTAAGCCTAACACCAACCCTGGTATAGTAACAATTCTCCTCAAGAGAGCATTTCACTCCAGCATTGTTACAGGTATCTCTCGCGTACCAGTTCTACTACTGTCATCTTTCAAGAACTAATGCATTGTGTGACCACTGCATAGCCAGAATTCCTTAAGTTTACCTCCAGCTGTTGATGGGGAAATGAACAGGAAGAGGCTGACATCATCTTCAGAAGCAGCTGTCAAGGTAGCAAATTATATTTTCATAGTTAATAAGTAGCTTCCTAAAATTAGTTACATGTGTCTGCTGTGGGTCACAAAGCCGATCAGCAGCTATGGACTAAGACAGTTCTAGATTTGCAATTGTTCTTCTAGACAGTGACTTACTGTCTTCATTGTTTTGCAAGAGTTTAATTTATTTTGCATCTTTACTCATGCACCTAAACACCATTAAGGGTGCCTGGCCACACTGCCTTGTCAGCCTCCCAGCAGAAGTTGTTTTGCCCATCACTCTCCCTCTCCTATACCTTTTGAAGCCCTGTCAGTTGGCTTATACATAAGCAAAGAATATTTAATAGTGCAAATGTCTGTCTCTGAAGATGTGGCACACTTGCTACCACAGAGATTGAGAGCCATCTGTCCCAGCAGCAAGAGACGTCTATCAGCCCCCTTCACACCCATGTTTCCTGCCAGACATCTGCCTACTCTCCTGTGCCACCGTGCGTGATGCCACGGCTCCAATGCTGCGGGATGCAACACCACCCACAGCACTCAAGTGTTGGAGCGCCGTGCTCCTGCCAAGTGACTGCAAGAGTATTTTGTTTCTTCAATTCAGTGGAAAGTTAATTTTGCTACTGTGAACAAAGGTGGATATTCCCTATCCACCATGCTGCCAGGTCCTATAGGACAAGTTCTCCACAAGCTTGTTTTAAGTATTATCACAAGCATGGAATTGGCTCCCACTGTCCTGTCCACCCACTCACTGCACACACCAAGTAGGAGGTTTCAGGAAGGCATTAACACAACATAGCCTGTTTCCATCCCATGCATTCACTTAACCTTATTTTCTAATCCTGTCAAATGCTCAATTCAGAAGAAAGAAGGAAGGCTTCACTTTTTAAATACCAACAAGATGGAGAGAATCCAACAGTTCTAAGCAAACAGTGCTACAAGGTACTTTCTTCTCTGTAACTCAGAATTTCTAATGTAACTGCCCCCTCCCCCCCCCCGAATGATTGGTTTAATATAACCATGGAAATGCAAAGTCTATGTAAACAGATCACTTGGTTGAGTCAGAAAGAACGCCAGAACATCAGTCGCAGAGACTGAGCCTTTGACAGAGGTTCAACAAAGTTCAAAACAAAAAACGGAAGTAGGGAGCTTTCCAGAAAATAAAAGGGAATGTAGTCAAGGTGGAAACCCAACCTTTGATATTGAAAATCTTGAAATAAGCGTATATGTGCAAGTTGATTTATAAAGTTTTGAGAAGACATTCCTATTTTTAATCTGGTCATGGAGTACCAGACGAGAAAAAACAGGTGTGGTTTAAGTCCATATCCCTCAGAACTAGCAAAGACACCCTTTTCAGTTAACAAGCCAGGAACATAAGCTGTCCCTTTCTTTGCAGTATTTATATCTTTACATAGCTATCTTCTGAACACAAATTCTAAACCAGGAACAAACATATCCTTAAAGATCAATATCCCTAATTGCCGTAAAAAACCCATTTCAGTTAAAAATTTGTCTGTTTTGTTAAATCAGGATTACAGTGTTTGGTTTTTGCATATTCAACATAAGAGGGTAAACTGCCAGTAGGGAAAAATAGCCCTTTTTCTCTAGAAATCCTTTTCATGTCACAAAAGAATCATTCCTACACAGCACTCAGTATTCAACTGTACAGTACTTGTTTTCTTCCTCCCTAAGCAATTTACGTAAGTGTTAACATAAAGAGGACATCCATGCAATCCATCTGTATCTGCAGGGAGACCTTGTTCCCTACTCCCAGTGCTGGCAATGAAAGGCTTTGATGCCAGCATGCATTCCCATGTGTTTCTGCAGAGCTAACTATAAGAATGCTTCCTGTCAGAAAGGAAATGAACCTTGCCACAGCTGGAAAATCATCACCTATTCTTCCTGTGTAAGTTGTCTGAAGGGATTACGTTTCCCAGTTACTGTGTTAATTTAAGCTTTTAATGCCTTTTATCATGAGTATTTAAGGCTATTAGTTAGGAAAGACTGATACCACTATGGGAAAGATAAGAGCACAAAGATTCCTATCAGACCTGTATACAATGAAACACTTCAGTTACTAGTTTATTATCTTCCAATTATTTATTTATATTCCCAAAATGACATCGTTTGCTGTGTTGAATTAATCTCCTAGCAGCCAAAACTGCATAATGCAAGATGATCATATTGCAGTGTTCTATTTTGATGTTTGAATGGTCCACTAAAGCTTTCTAGAAATTTTTTGTCTCTGTTATATGACCTGTTACTCCTTCAGGCCTGCAAGTGGAATTTATTTAAAAAGGAGAAACTCCATACTGAAAATTATATATGTGCTAATATACAAAGAGATGATTCCAAGGAAGTGAAATGGTAAAACATTAGAAAAGGCTGATGCAGATTATAGATCTGTTATCCCAAACTCCTTGATTTTCTAGATTATCCTCCTCACCATGCTTAGCATACCTCAGCAACAACAGAGGAAGCACTGGCTGTTCACAAATTCAAACACAAGTCTTTAATGCTGTAAAGTCACGTCTTCAATACACAATAATTTCAAAGAGAAATTTCAAATACAATAATTTGAAACAAATACAAGCATAAAAGTTTAAAATTCTTGTCCTGTGAAAACCAGCCACAGCAGGTTTAAGAAGTGCATACACATCTGTCCAGGTTATTGACCAGCACTCAGCAAAAGGAAACTATGTCCTTTCAAAACACACTGTAAATAATTAATAGCTGTGTAAATACTATTACCAAATACATGTAGTACATTCATATATTAGATGTAATAAACAGGATTACTCATTCTTTAAACACTCTATAAGGAAAACAGAGCTATTTTCATGACATATTTGCAAAGGCACTTCAAGTCCAGCTATTTTGAAAATGAAATATTTCAGAATACTATGGAATTAGTTTATACTATACTCAAGACTTCTACTGGTAAAAGTATTCCTGCTAATTACTGCACAAAGTAAGAGTGAATCATACAGTTGTTATTTTATGCAACAGTATTCAAAACAAGAAATAGGCAAAAGGGAATTTAATCCTCAGTTACTTGTGTGGATCTTTATTGCATGAGAAAAATAAAGCTTACATTGCTCAAAGATTAAAAGCCCTTAACATGCATGAGGGAACTTAAATAGACAGGGGAGTTATTGAAGTATTTCATGCATAGAAGGTGCTAAAACAGAGACCTCAGTAGAACCATGGGCCCTACATGGAAAAATCTATGATTTAAACAGTGGACTTCAAGATGAAAGCCAACTCTGAAAGGCAAGTTGTGCCATTCTGAGTAAATCTTTGTAATTATTTCCTTCTCTTCTTTTAAACATTTGTAATCTTTAAAGAGGAAATATCACCACAAAATAAAAAAAAAGTCAAGTCCCTTGATAAAGTTTTAGGCTCCACAAAGGTCCCACATACATTTTAATACATCCCGCAGCAAAATTTTAATGAAAATCATTAAGGCAAGTCTATCAGTAAATCTGTCCTGTTGGGAATCAGTTTCCTTCTTCCCAGTTAGCTTCTGAACACTGATAACAGGAGCTGAGACTCACAGATGCCACTGTGGTTTTCCGTTCTTTATATAAACTACTGGATAAAACTCAGCAGCTGAAAAGGCTTGACTGCCCTCTCTCTGTTGGCTTTTGTTAACAACTTGATCTGTAACATAAACAGAATTACAGCCACACATTTTCAAGAAGTTCACAATGGTAGATAATAATCACCATTTCCCCAAGTCTTAAAAAGGACCCCACCCTACTGTCAATCAGTAATATGGTACAATCCCATAAAGTTTTAGATGATAAAACTGGACTCTGTAGCTGAAATAAGGCAATAAAATTTGGTTATATTGTTTAGCATCACTAGCACTGCCTGTGAATTGAGGCCTTTAACTTCCATGCTCTGTCAGCAGAATGGACACGCCCTCCTTGTACATGTACACATTAATTACACATGAATGAAAAGCATCCCTAGATTTAGTGTATTCTCAGTTTTATTTTCTGATGGGAGAAAATTGGCTGTCAGAACATTATTTTAAATTGTAACTTGAGATATAGAAAAGAAATATTTGAAAGATTGTAAGCAAGACTTTGGTGACATTAACTAATAATCTCGTGGGGTTGAGTTGTTCAATTATTTTATCCTTTAAGATATATACACACCTTATGACATAGTCATAAAAATCTTAAGTCTAAATATAGAACCACTCTTCATATAAACTTGAGATAGATATTACTAAATAAATTTTACTGCTTAATACTGAAAGGAATGAAAACTCCCAATTCATACATTCCAGCTATTCCAGCTTGTAGCAAACAGGTAGGAATCATAATTTTAAACTCTCCCATAGGTAAGGAATTCACAGGCAGAGAGGGACACTGGAAAAGTCTGAAAATTAAAAAACAGCCCGTGTGATGTTGTTCATCTGCTGCCCCCTCCTGGTGGAAAACAAACAAAGCGCCACAGGACAGCCAGGAAAACAGCTGGATTTCCAGGTCCTGCTATGAACACTTCGCTGATAACCTCCTGACAGCAGATCTTTCTCAGTTTAGAAGTTTTACAGTATCCATAGACCCTAAAATACACTTCCCATGTACGTCTGTTAATCTGGACATAACAAGAGACAATTGTGGGATGAAGAGAAAATGGGGCAACTTGCTCTGGCACTTGGGAGCTATGTGCAGGGCACAGGCCGTGCTCTCAGAGTCACAGCCAGCACAGCAGGGTTATTTTTATGCTGTCCTGCCATCAGCTATTCTATCTGTGCCGCGGGACACACCACTGAGCTGGCTGTGATTCCCAACAGATTCTGCCATAGGGACAGGGCCCTTAGTGGAAAGAATTAAGAGACAGCTGCAGGCTGGGACTATGGCTAATGCCAGTTTTATGAGTTTGCACCTCTGGGGGGCTGAAAGATAGGAAGAGTGTTGACATGAAGTCTGTTTTGCTGTAGAGAAGTCAAGCAAAGCTCAAGCGAGAACTAGGTACGGAAAGTTTAAGTAAGGTTTTAATCTTCACAGTTCCAGGGAGAACTCCAGAGACCCAGTCCATAAGTGCTCCTTTTCCTTTCAAAACAGAGATGTAGTGTGTACATCAGATGACAGATTTGTATGTAACCTAAGATAAAATTTGGATTGTCATGCTCCACTGGTTCACAAGTAATCGCTGTAATGATGTAACGAGGTAACCTTACCCTTCTACAACTTCAAACAGAGAACTCTTGTTAACTGATTGCTTCATTTGAAAAAAGCCCGAAAGATGCCTAATGTGCAAAGTACATCATCAGCACATTGGTCTGCTCCCTACTTACCTACAAAAATGCTCTAGTTCACTTCAAGCAATTAGGCCTTTGACTAACCAAACCCAAATTCCATTTTTGTTTTCTTTTTATTATACCAGTTTCAACAAGTTACTAAAACATGTATTTATTTCTTTCCACATGAGTAACAACAATTTAAAATGAGGAAAGCCAGATTCAGCACAGACAATTATTTAAGTCCTAGAAAACAGTGAGACAAAGAAGCCATTTGGGAAAAAAAAATGTGATGATTTGAAATAATTTATGATACACAACTGTGAAAGTCAGAAAGTGCTTTCTCTAGTTAAACTATTGTAAAAATGTTTTCTGACAATGTAACAGACATATAGCCATAAACAACAACAAGAAGAGAACATACCCCAAACCAAATGCTTAGAAGAAACCTAGAGAAAGAGATGTACACAAGCTTCTCTACCTAAATATTAGAAAAGTTATCAGAATATTTTGTAATGTCAACTCATGGACAGGTGGCTAACAGAGATTATTATCTTCTTTATCGAAGAAAAACAGATTTTTTCTGAATAACAGGAATGCATCAAGCGCATTCTCAAATTCCATTTGGAAGAAAGGATGCACTTGAGGTCAGGCAAAGTCTTGGTGCTAACTCTTACAACTGCAGGTAAGTAGAATTTAATGCTAACTGATGAAATTGGTTGCTTTAGTTAATGTTCCTCCCAGAAATTCAGCCATGATTACAAAGAAAGCTGTTTTTTCACCCAGTTAACTCACAGAATTCCAAGATGTCTCACAGCACCTCTCCTGGCTCCTGAAAGAGCCTATTTTGGTGGCTCTACTTTGTTATTACTCGTAACAAACTGTAACAGAAAACCTCTAGCTGCACCTTTTGATCAGCACCTGCTTAATTTATTCCAAAGACTGGTACTATCACCAACCAAGTAGAAGGCAGCTGTTTGAAAAGAGTACCTTATTTTTGTTCAGGCTAAGGGCAACTTTCTTCCAAAAATACGTAAGTAAAACAGCAAATAAATAAATAAATGTGCAAGATTACCAAATGTTCTGCAATGAAGAAACAAAATAGCAAGCCTTGCTATAATACAGATCATATCTACTGTAGGTATTGCATTTAAATTAGCTTGAATCCTTCTTTCAAGTTGCTTTTGTGTTGAAACATACAAGATTATCTTCAGGCTTCTTTCTCCTCTTCCCCTCTTTCATTTTTGGATTTGTTGTTTCTTCATTATGGATTTGTTTATGATGTCCACTCAACTGATGGTTTTGAATATTTGATCCCAAAATGAAGACAAAACGGCTGTAAAAGTTGTGTAATTTTCCATATGCTCCTTCAACTCTTCTCTGGATTACCAATTAAGAAATAAGTTAAGTAAACTAATTCAAAAAGAACCCCAAAATACAGTATACCACTATTTTATAATACCATCAGTGATGGAAAGACTTAAAAATCTGAGATATGAAATTTTCAGGTGATGAAAGACAGTCGTAGAGAAAATAAACCTTGCTCCTCATTCTGTGCTATGTTTCTGAAACACACATAAAATAGAGCTTCTTAAGAAAAGCCATTTGTTTGAGTTGTTTTTTGTTTGTTCATTTGTTGTGTTGTTTGGTTGTTTGAGGGTTTTTTAACCTGTAGGGCAAAATTAGATGCAAGTTAAAGATAAGTAACTTTGAGGAAAGAACTGCTCTGTTTTATTTTTGCATATATTGCAAATCCAATGAACAGGCAAGTGATTCACAGAAACGTTTAACTGCGATTCACACACATCTTGGATGTACAGATTATCATTATTGGAGGCATGCTTGCATTATAAAATTTTTAAAGTGTTGCTCAGCATAACAAAAGATAAAAACAAAATTAGGTAAGCACAAATTATAATCATAAAAATGAGAGCATTTGAAAAGTTAACTACTGCATTTGACACACTTGCCACGGCAATAAATATCCTTTTCTTTTTAAGTGACAATGCAGGAAAGAGAAACATGATTTTCAGGTTTCTCATTTGACCTGAATCCATTTGTTTTACCAGGTTACAATGTATTTATCATATAAAAGCTTTTTCCTACAATGCACATTTCTAACATTTCTAAGTTTCCTTCGCTAAACTGCCAATGATCACAACACATATAGATAAAGAACAAGCAGGCTTTTTACATAATACACCTACTATGCTGCAAGAAATTTACTTACCTTCATTATGTTATGAATATCCAAAAATTATTAAAACAACATATAATGCTAACTTCTGTGGTTAAGACTAATACAAAGATCAGTGAAATGTCAAACCAAGATATAACCTTAAGAAATGCAGTGCTGCATACACTTCTAAATATATACCATATTTTGCAAAATTAGGAAAAAAATATAAGCCCACTACATGATTGAGAAGATACTCAGTGATTGTTTCAGAGTAAATGAAATACTTTCAACCATGAAAGTGTCACTTGGCACAGAATAGCTTGACTCAATTTTTTTGATCCTGACATAGTTTGTATATTACTGCTTTTGTACTAGTAACGAAGTTCCAAAATACCAAAAATTCTCCTTTCACCACCCTTCCAAAAGCTTACAAACAAGATATAAAAGCTGATGTTAATTGTTACATAAATGCATCAATCTCAAAACAGTTGTGTCAACTATGAAGGTAATTTGTAAACAACAGAACTTGGTAATGTGAGACATTTCAGCAGACTGCTGTTTACAGAAATTAAAAATTAAAGACCTTTTTCCTCACCCAGTGTCACCAAGCCTTAAATTGCCCATTCTTTTTAATGTGATGTAAGGACACACATCACATTTGTAATCTGTACAAATCACATTACGAATCTGTACAAGCAAGCATCAGATTACAAATACTGCTGGACTCTGGAGCTTCTAGTGACTACAAGAAAAGGGAGGATAAATTTCCAGTTTTGTGACCACTTACAGATCAAAAAACATTTAAGAACCTTATTGCTTTTTTCATTTGCTGTATTCAAGCATAAATAAACACTTACCTGACCCTCCAGTTCAGTGTACACCTGTGTGGTTCAGTAGTTGAGACATCACCAACACACATAAGGATGATGTGATGGAACCAAAGCCAGTAACCCTAAAGGGTCTACATGTCACAGGACCTAAGGAAGAAATACATGAACTTTTATATAGCCATGGCACATACATAGCTACAAACAGCCTAATAACTCAGAATATACAGCAGCAGTACATGCTACTAAAGGAGATAGCATTTCTGGTGATTTATTTTAGTGTATTAAGGTAGATTCTGAATGTATTCCCACATAAAATAAAAGCTACATTAAAAAACTCAAAGCCTCGACTCATTAAGATTGTTAAGCCAAGAAATAAAAATTAGGTAGTGTCAAAATTAAAGTTGAATTGTCAAAATCAAAGTTGCCTTGGTAACCTTAATCTCATTGTTTTTTTGTGTATCTACACTGCTCTCTAGAGAATAAAGTGAAGCTAGTGAAGCACTATCCATTCTACCCACTGAATTTCAAAAGGATCACCAGGAGTAGAAATCTGTATACAGGCAAATCAGGCAACTGAAGATTTTGCAAGTGTACCCACCCATGTCGCTCGAGAGCACGAACGAACACACACACACACAGGTTGAGTGTCGGAAGAAAGAAGGGCGGAAGTTTTATTTTTCACAGCTTTTATACAATTCTTTGAGACCCCGTGGATTGGACAGGGAGATCTTCTCCTGTCCATCTCCATTGGCCTGGACAGAAGTCCATCAAACCCTTGTTTATCAGGAATGGAATGAAAAACAAGAAGGACAGTTAGAAAAACACATCTTGTTTGTGTGAAAGTTCCGTGGGAACTTGAGAGTAACTTTGCAAAACAAACGAACAGTTCTGACTCCAAATTAGAAGGCTTATTTTCAGGGCGACACACCCACACAGATAAGTGCTTGGCATTTTGACCCGTACTGAGAGTTCTCTTAACCCTTTTTCTTTTTAACATTCAACAAGTTTTAGGTTTCATTTTTGGAATCAAATTACCTAAGAAGTTATAGCATTAATGCCAGATTTCACAATGGGGAATAATAAATATATAAAAATATATACACACACACTAGAAACTTCTCATGCTAGAACTGTCATTTGAGTAATGGCAGCACTAGAAAATAGAAGTGATTATGTTGCCTCTTATTTTAGTGCTGATTCACATGTCTGAGGCTATATCCTTTCTGTCCAGACCAAACTGTTGCCCAAGTTGTTCTCATTTTCTGAGACTCCACATTATTTTACTGTTTGCCTGCTTTGCCTTGACCCAGTAATCACTTTTCCTAACATGCCAAATTCTGCTTAAATCCATCTCCTCATCTCGTCTTTATCTCTAGCAACATCTCACAAGTTTTCCAGCCCCACTGGTCTTCAGTATCCAGCTTCTTTTATATGCTGTCTACAAAAGAGTTAAAAACCTTTGCAAGCCAGGTACCAAAGGAAACTGGCAAGCTTTCTTACTTCCTGTCCCTGCCTCCCTAAAACAGTCTGTCACAATTAGCTTCCTGCAGTAAGGTACTGTCACTGTTCACTGCATTTTTCAGAAACACTGAAAAGGCCAAATCTCAACAGATTTTTGCATCAGGAGTGTGGCCTTTCAGCTGTTCTAACAGAAGACACCACCTGAAAAATGCTTATATTTCCTGCAAAACATAGACTATTAGGGCTTTTTAAATGAAAGGTACCCACCACAGTCTTCCAGGTTCCACTTGAATACATTATGAACTTGAATACATTATGCATTCTAGAAAATTGGCTGAATCATTTTGGTTGATTTCCACTTCTGACATCACTAAATGTCCAAAAAGGAATCAGAAAGACACTAAACCCTTGGGTCAAAATAAATCTAAATTGAATATTGAACCTGGATGGTCATCATGAACAGTATTACAATTCTGGTGTTTCTCCAGTCACACTGACACAAAGCTAAAGCCAGAAAAGCTTCAGTCATGAAGCATCCTTCAGCTTTGACATTCTAAGCAGTCCAGTATCCACATCCCCAGTTTAGTAACATAACAAACAACTAAATGGTGAGGTAATAAAGTCTTCCTTCTATGAAGCCAGGATCTCTACCTCTTGCAGATGGAAATAAAGCTTCACCGAGTAAGATGAAGCAACACTTCATAAAGGAAGATAGACTTGCTGCTACTAACTTAACAAGGCAGAATTTCCTTTTAAACTAACATCTAGCTATCCAACCAAGCAATTATCAATTGCCAAAATGAGCTAATCAGAAACTCAAATCAACCTAAGAAGTACTCAAAACCCAAGCATCTCATCATGTCCTGCCATTCAGATTCCCTGCACTGGACGTTGCCTTCTTTTCTCCTCTACCTACTCAAGCACTGCTCAGCTGCAAGCTCAATGCGGCTGCCACATCCCACCCCACCTACTGCCTTGGAAAGATGGAGATCTTTGTTTAGTGCCTTCAAGCAAACTCTAAGAAGTCCCTAATCCTTCCCCCCTGCCCTTCAAAACACAGTTCTAATCCGTCTTAATGAGTTTTAAAGCCTTCTTCCACCAATTAAAACAAATTTACTTGTATGTACACTTGGATTAAGCAAATATTTAGCACTGAAATAAAAAAAAAAGGAAAATAACTGCAAAAAACATCTCACATCTTGCATTCAATACAGTTTGAAACAGTATCTGTGGTTGCACAGATACTCCCAAACCTTTATCTATTCCGTAGTTGTATTAAAAGCCAAGGTTGGCCACAACAGTTTAAAACCAGAGCAAATACAATTATTTATAATAGAAAAAAGGTATTTCTCAAGGTTAAACATTTAGTAACATAAATGTTCATACTTAACTCCTATGTAGTTTAAAAGTATTTTGTGGTTATTTAAGCAATATGAGGCCAAATTTGGCTGAGATGCACAGTATTTCAGAAGAAAGAGCAATTCTTGATTATGAAGACATAATTTGACCATGGCGACTCTGGCAGCAAATCCAAGGTTAGCTGAGGTCTAAGAATGCTTAATGCACTCCCAGTGTCAAAACAGAACAAAAAGCAAACCAAAACAAAACATGGTAACAAGGAGCTCTCAAAGATTTCAAACCACAATTAAAAATCAGCAAAATATGTACTTGCAATGGAGTTATTTTGATGACGAAAAATATTGAAGGAACAGATACATTAGAATACCCTAACTTCAAAGGATTATTTTTAGTGGCAGACACAATACACTTTACAAGTCCTTTTTCTTCTAAGCACATCTGCTGACAGTCTAAATTTGGTCTGGAAAAAGTACTGGTTGGAGGTCGCAGCTTTTCCACGGAGGATTTCTGTCTGAAGGGAAATGCAATCGAGACCACTAACCCTTTCCTTGTAAAGGTTTTAATATAAAATCACTCAACTTTTCAACAACATCTGAACTCTTTTTTTAAAGATTCAGCTTGTCCTGGCTTGTTTTCCACTAGCCAATTCGGCTTTCATGTAAGTCAAAAGCTACAACAAGCATATTGTACCAAATTACATTAGCAATTACAGCAAGAACTTGACACTGAGTTAAACATAAGTTCCATGCTAAGTAGCTACGGTTAAAACTATTTCAAAAACTATCCCCACAGCCAGCAGGAAGGCTCTCATACTCATTGTATCAGCTCCACAAGCACAATAAATCAGCAGACAACAGTTCCTTATAATGTTACAGTAAAGCTTCCTTTAATGGAATGAAACATCTGAAAAGCATTACCAAGTCGACATTTTCTTAGTTCCTTTATTGTTTCTTCTGCATCTTAAAAATGTAAAAAAATTAGCATGGTGTTAAATAAATATTTAGAAAGGTTTCCTTTGCTCACATTTATCACAAAAATGTAAGCAATATTCAGAAAAAATATAAAATGTTTACAATTCCACAACACTACCAAGAGCTTAAAAAATTATTAGGTATTTAACATACTAAATTTTTCACTAGGAAGCTAAAATTAAGTAAACTTTCTGCATGTTAACATAACAATGCATTGTAAATTACAATCTTCAAAATTCATTGCCCCCAGACATAATGGAAATTGTCAAAAGAGCATCTCAGAAAACCCAGTCCCAGGTTTTCTCATGACAGTTGTAAGGAAGATGGATTTTTGATCCCCACGCCTCCCACCCAAAAGGAATGAAATTACGCATTCAACAGACAATTTATAATTTGTTAATAAAAAGCAGTTCTCCTTTCACTTAAAAAACCAATTGTTTACATAAGCCCTCATAAATTTTTTCATGTTGTAGTCATCTCTATTTTGAAATACTGTGAATTTCAATTGTCTTTCCATGCACTTTCCTTCCTCCCCCCCTTAGAGAAAAAGTTATACTGGACTGCAGCCTCATTTTTGTCTTACAGTCATACACAATTAAGGGATTTTAAGTCATTGTGAAGTAAATAAAAATTTGTTTTGCTCTTATTTCTAAAAATTACCATTTTCTCAATTACTTTTCTTCCAGAAATTCTGCCATAAACTTTTAAAAAAAGGCAGTAAAAGCCTCAGAAAAAGCTCATATATCCCAAAGACAACAAAGGCATCCAAACTAGACAGCATAGCACATAATGCAATCTAAATCTTTCAATCAAAATCCTTCGTAATCTAATCTAAACCCGACATCACTTCACAGATGCCTGGCCACAACTGCAGGATGCCCTGTCATTCCACATTCCTTCATCCTCCTAACCTTGTCTTGTCTCCTTACCTGACTGCTACCACAAACTCCAGAGCACACCCAGGAGCCATCACCTTATTTCACAACCACCTGTTCTTTGACTTGGCCATACTCAGCAATCAGAACCAAATCAGTAGTTCAACCCATGAAGCAAGAATTTGGTTTATATCCCAGCAGCAGCCGCAGAAACCTTGCTAAAATCAATTAATCACTGCAACCACCTGCAATACTGAATGGTTAAACAGAAAAATGCCCAGACTACCTTTGTACACAATCTTTTAAGATTTTTACCTACAGACATGAAGGTGAGCACTAAATGCATAGATTTATTGAGGGCAAAGCACTTGAAATTACTAACAGAAACATTATTTAAGCAACGAGGAAAAAAGTTTAATTGGTACAAAAGCACCATTCAAAGTTAATGCAAAGGAGAACAGAACTAGAATACTGGAATAATGTCCTTTTGTGGTTTAGGAGCCAGACTTTGTTAGTCAAGGTCTTCCATCTATAAACAGAGATAATATTTAGCTATTAGAAGTGTCACAAAATGTAGATAAAAGGCATTCACCTTGATAGAAGTACCTTCACAGTAATGTTAAGAGTCATTAAAAAGCTGCTAATACTGAAATTGTTGGAGTATGATGGTCAACTATTCATAGAAATATTTAGAATCCAAAATATGAAATGAGACAGAATTTTGCAGAATGAACGTTATCAAAATGTGAGCACTTACAACACATTTTTAGAATTTTTACGGTTCTTATATTTTCTCTGCTCAAATCAGCATGAAGATGTTTTACAGCAGCTTCTGATGATGGCATTTACTGTTCATACTGAAAGGCTAAAATAAATTTTGCACTGATCAAATAAAGTTATATCCAGCAATAAGTTTAAGCTGAGGAGACAACTGTGTGAGAGTGAAAAATAAAATCTGACTTACTGGTAAAATCACAGTGTGGGCATGTAACCATATCCTGATAAGGCCAAGCAAGCTACATGAAGATTTCTTATCTGCTCAGGTCCAGATGATGTGCACTGAGATGAGGTTTCCTCCGATGGCTATTCCTGTGCACTTTCCAGGCACTTTATAGAAGCACTTCCACACACAAGGCACTGGTAAGTTTCATTTATCCGCATGTGGGATTTCCAATGATTTTCCATTAAGACCTACTCAGTCGTGTGACAATAAACACATCTAGAGCCACGATCCACATCACGACTCTTTTAATGGATTTTCTCAGCATCTTTCCACTCTAGTGCTACACTGCCCACATTGCAGAAAGGCTGTCTTCTCTCAGAACCCAGCTTTAAGGCACAAGCATCTTCCACAGGGTGAGCTGAGCCTTTAGATCCAACTTTCAACCGATTTTCCTGTGATGTTTACACCTTGATTGAGCCTTAGGGGTTTGTATCTCCCCAGCGAACATCTGGGTTCTAACACTGGAAATGTGACAGATGCTAAGAGGCAAAGACTGGATTTATCTGTCCTTTCCCCTTGAATACGGAAGTCAGCACTGCAGGGTTCCTCAAGTTGAAAATAAGCTGCTACTTCTCCAAACAAGGTGTTCATTTCACAGGAGTGAGAGGCATAAGGATTATGCTTGGGCTCATGACACAATAGCAAAGACTCTTTATTTTGAAGCATCTGATACACAGGTAACAAGACAGTAATTTTTGCAAGATTTTCTTTGTTTTCATTATTTTCATCTCCAATGCTATATAACTCATTTTTACCTTGGTTCTTTTTAGGACAGCCTAAAATTTGACATGCTGTATCTGTTTCGTGCATTTGAGCCAGGTGTATCCTGATCTTATTTTGATCCTGCTTGTGAAATGGCAGAGCTTGCACGTATATATCTCCACCACGCCAGGCAATCTGGGCTTCAAAATCCTCAAGCAGAGCTGCACACAGCCAGGATGTTGTGATGTCCTAATGGTGACGTGCGGGTTCATTGACAGAGCAAATTGGTTTTTGCAGTTAAATTTGTTAATCTTCTGTAGTTGCAGTTGGTTAGAACACGGTGCTGGTAACACCAATGTGGGTGCAATACCCCATTACTTAAGAGTTGGAGTCGAAGATCCTTGTGGATCCCTTTCAATAGCCCTCTGAATATTCTATGAATCTGTGAAAAGACAATAAACAAACGAGTTAAAATTCACTTCATGAGTTCAAGTGTTTTATCCAAAGTCTGGGGAGCAACAACATCCCGATTCAGACTCCAGTCCTAAGAACGTCTGCAGATTTTACGACTATCTGAAAGAAGTGAGGGTCCTGCATAAGAAAAATGATGACATAAATGACTGCTCGAATCACCTGTTGAAATTAAAAATGAACTACAGGTTAGCAACATTACGGCATTTCTGTGTTAAGTTCATAACGGCTCCTGTTAGGAGACAGGCAGGAGTGATCTTAAATCTAATACTAATTTTAGAAGACGAGAAACCTGCACTCTCCAGTCCAGGAGCCACCACAGCGCACCCAGACACTGCCCCGCGCTCAAACCCCACCGACCCTGTCCCTGAAGCTCGGCATAGCCAGGCCGAGCCTGGAAAGGCAAATTAAGAGGAGCAACGCCTTTCAACACGACCACGGAATCACGGAACAGCTTGGATTGGAAGGGACCTGAAAGATCACTGAGTTCCAACGCCCTGCCATGGGCAGGGACACCCTTCCACTGGACCAGGCTGCTCAGAGCTTCAGCCAAGCCAGACTTGAACACTCCGAAGGATGAGACATGCACAGCTTCTCTGGGCAACNGAGCCTCCAGCGCGCTCCCGGCCCCGCGCGCGGGGTTCACTTCCGGCCCCGAGTCCCCCCCGCCCCCTCCCAGCGGCGGCGGCGGCAGCAGCGAAGGAGTTCGGAAGTTCAAAATGGCCGCCGCGGCCGAGCCCGAGCAGCGACCGCCCGAGTAAGGACCGGCTGGAGGGGGGGAGGCTCCTCACCCTGGAGCCTCGGGGACGAGGAGAAGGGAGGTGGAGGGAGAAGCGCGGGCGAGGGGATTGGGGAAGGGGGACGCACACACGGGACGGGGGACCACGAGAAGCGGCCCGGGTGGAAGTGGCGAGGGAGGAAGGAGGAGGAGGGGGTAAGGAGAGGAGGATGAGGGAAGGCGGCCGCTCCGGGAGAGACGGGTTGCTGTAGGCGCGGTTGGCCCCGCGGCGCTTGGAGCGCTGCATCCGCCCGTGGATTTGGGAGGGCCGCGCGGGGGGAGGGGGGAAGGGAAGAGAAGGGAAGCGGTCGCGGGCGCGTGTCCCCGGGAGTCCCGCGTGCGCCTTCCCGCCCTGGTGGCGCTCCGGCCGTGGGGAACCGGGATTGCCGCCGGCGAACCGAGTTTGCCGCTGGCGCGGTGGACGTGGGTCAGAGGGACGCGGGGGAGGGATGCGCATCCTCCGCGTGGCTGCGAGGCCGCTGCCCGCCGGGACGCGCAGGNCTCCCTCCTTCCCCCGGGCCCCGGCCGCTCTCGCGGTATGGAAAGTGCCCGTGCTGGTGGAAGCAGAAAGTGATTTGTTGCCGCCAGCCCCTCCTTCCAGCCCTCGAAATGACTGGCAACTCCCGGCTCCCGTTGGGAAGCGAAGATCGGGCTGTCGCCTCCCCGCAGGAACGGGGCTCCCGGGCGTGCGTTTTCCAGGCACCCCTTTTAGTGCCGTGGGGTTTAGGTTTGTCCACACTCCGGAGCTCGGGAACACAGTCTTCTGGAAATTCTGCTAGGAGTTAACGATCTAATGCTTACTCTATCGCACCTCTTTCCTACATTAATATTTTAACCATATAAACTGCTTTGTGTAATTTTTCTCTGGCTTGAAAGTTTTGATTTGAGGCTTGATTTTATTGTTAATCCTGGGAGTAGAAAATAGGTGAGGAAAAGCAGTGGGAGTACATGTGAGCCGTGTAAAACATGTGCACGTGAAGAAGAGCGTTTAGTACTGTAGAGACAAAGTTAAGTAATAAGAGAGAAGCAGATAATAGGAACTCTGTATGAAGGAAAATATGGGTGAAATCACTTTGCACGTCTTTATGAACTTCCTGTAATTCTTCTCCTTGAATTCAAAAATATGAAAAAGTAGGGCTATAACAAGATCAGGTCACAGTTCCTCTCTATTTAAAGCCATTAGCACCTAAACATGTAGACTGCCTCATTACCTTCTAAAATAGTCTTAAACGGTTTTTTCATCCATGTCACTATACTTCTGAAGCATTTAACTAAAATAAAAGTTTATCCACAGTTCAGTTAAATTACTTGAAATAAATGTATCCCTGTACATGAAGAAAATTTGAACTATTTCTTGCATATTAATGAACTTAATTTTATTGTTGAGTTACTAAGACAGCTGGCAGTTGTATTGGCAGTCTGTATTGGCCTGAGATACTGCTGGGGTGATGTGTCTCATGTGGCACCTTTGCTGCCAGCTGGCTTTTCTAGAATTTAGGATGAGGTTAGTACATAACTTTTAAATACATGCAATAACAAAATAACTTCCTAAAGATTTTGGTGTCACTTTCTGCTGTTAAAATAAGTAAGACTTATCTGGAACAGCTTGAATGGATGTGACTTTTTTGGTCTTTAATATTTTTATGATGTCTTGAATACCCCTAATGTGTTAATTGGGGATTTATATAGCATCCTGTGTCCAACTCCCCAGATTTCAAAAAGAAATTTTGAAAGGCCCATAGTTCCCTTAAAATTCTCCTCGTGGCATTTCCCCACTTACATCAAAGATAGAATTGCTCAGGACTGCAAATCCAAGTTGAAGTTTTGCATTTAAGACTTTTTTTTTTATGCCAAGCGCAACATAAAGTCTTTTTAAGACAGTTTTTCATCTTTTGTTCTGATAGTCTCTTATTGTAATGGTGTGGAGTGTCAGGATGTTTTCCTTAAGAAAAACGCCTTTCTGTATGCCCTGAGTAAGCAGAAGTAGTGATAAAAATGTAAAAGAAAAGACAAGCAGCATTCTGAGCTACATCTGTGCATATTTTATATTTTTAACTTATACAGTTTGTTGCCTTTGGAAGTTCCTTTTTTCAGATCACTGAACTGTTAATGATTTGGACAAATAATTTTAGTGTACTTTGCAGAAAAGTCAGCTTTATTTATTAGTACAAGAATTTGCATTAATTCAAACAGGAGAGAGTAAATGTGTGCTGCTTCAAGATACTGTCCTTATTTAGGAAGGCACTAATCAAATTCCTAGTGAGATGCTGTCCTTTAAGTCTGTCTTAGAATATCTCTGATACATTTATGCTGTCAGATTATTGATGGCACTCTTCAGAAACAACTGTTGTATGAAACTAGTAGAGTTCAGAAGATAACTTCTACATTTCTGTGTATGTTTACCCCCTGCTCCTAACTGTCATGTTTGGGGGATATCTTCTCACCTAAATGAGGCTTGGGATACAGCAAAGATATATGTTTAAATTATTAAAGCATTGACGAGTAAATTCCAACACTCTACTTTAGATGGGGTGAGTTTGTAGAAAGGTGAGCTCTGGCACCTGTAATATTTGGCAACAGATTTCAAAAGGTAAATGTCTGTATTACCACAGACAGTAACTTAACTGATGTTCTGGAGGAGATAAGGAGGTCTTTGCTAAACACTGTAAAAACCCCTATTGTTCAGCCAGTTTCAGCGTCTGTGGGAGATAATACAAGGAAATGTGTAATGTCAGGACTGAATTTTATATTTTTTAAAGTTACTATTTGAAAAAATTATGGTTAATTGAAAACGTTCTTTTTAGAAGAAACAGTATGTTATTATTTTAATAACCTGCTGTAGACTTATTTTCAGCTGTTTTGGTCAATGGCATTTTACAGGTGTCAAGATTACCACTTTTTTTTGAAGCTGTTAGCCTGCTGTATACTATCAGAAAACTGCTCTGAAATTAGACTTCCTTAATTTATCCTGTTCCTCAATAATGTTCCCTGTATTGCATAAGTAATATAAAGGTGTCAAAACATTTCTTGATTTTCTAACAGGTGTGTACACTTAGAGAAAAAAATGGCAGCTAAGAGAGTCAGCCAGCTCTGCATGAGATTTTGCAAGAAGGTTTCATAAGGTGGTCAGCATCCTACCTTGAAATAAATTTTGATCTTTGGAGCACAACTGTTTTCTGCTGCTTGAAAATACTTTTAAAAGGCATAGCTCGGGTTAGGCATTGGAGTGGAGCAGAAATTGACAGATGATGATGGACTAACAAATAAATATTGAGCACTGTTGTATGCTATTAACAGATAGGTCAGAATTGAACGTAAAGGTGTAAGCGTTGATTCCATTCACACATTTGGTTTTGTCAGTGCATTTGCTGTCTGTTCCTCCCATAATATTTCTTTCTGCAGCCCTAGCTGTCTGTTCCTGAGGAAGTGTATCTGCTCTTATAACTGACTTAAATTAGTGGTACGTTTTTAATTCTCCCAAAGGTAGGTGAATAAATGCCAGTTAGTTTATATCATAAAAGGCTGTCTACTTAACATGAGGTAAAGGACTACAGGGAGTTTATAGTACTGATCTCTTTATTTTTTGCAGGGTTGAAGATGCTGAGGCATCTGAGAAAAGTGTGAATGAAGAAAATGGGGAAGTGTCAGAGGCAGACCAACCTCAGAACAAGCACAGCCGACACAAAAAAAAGAAACACAAACACCGAAGTAAACACAAGAAACATAAACATTCTTCAGAAGATGATAAGGACAAAAAACATAAACACAGACACAAACATAAGAAACATAAATGGAAAGAGGTGGCTGATGCCTCTGACAAAGAAGATGGACCAGCTAAAAGAACTAAAATTGATTTTTTGGCTCCTCTGGAAGACTTAGAGAAACAAAGAGCATTGCTGAAAGCTGAACTTGAAAACGAATTAATGGAAGGAAAAGTCCAGTCTGGGATGGGATTAATATTACAAGGTTATGAGTCAGGATCTGAAGAGGAGGGGGAGATTAATGATAAAGCACGAAATGGAACAAGACCTACAACAAAGTCAAATACTAAGGGGAAATTAGAACCTGTGGACAATAAAACTAGTTCCAAGAAGGCAAGTAAGAGTGAATCAAAAGAAAGGACTAGGCACAGATCTGACAAAAAGAAATCCAAGGCAGGAGTTGATGGAGTCAAAGAGAAGACTACTAGAAGCAAGTCAAAAGAAAGGAGGAAATCCAAAAGCCCTTATAAGAGAAGTAAGTCTCAAGATCAGACAAGGAAATCTAGATCTCCAATACTTAAGAGGAGATCTCAGGAGAAAAACAGAAAGTCTAAGTCTCCTCCAGAGGATAGAAATAAGGCTGACGATAAAAGTAAATCAAGAGACCGCAGAAAATCTCCAGTTGTAAATGAAAACAAAAGCAGAGATCGTGGTAGAAAATCTAAATCTCCAGCAGAACTAAGAAGCAAATCCAAAGATAGAAGATCACGGTCCAAAGATAGAAAACCTAGGAGATCAGAGACTGACAAAGAAAAAAAGCCAATTAAATCTCCCTCTAAAGATGCTTCTTCAGGGAAAGAAAACAGGTCCCCTAGACGACCTGGCCGCAGCCCAAAAGGAAGAAGCTTATCTCCCAAACAGCGTGAAAAGTCAAGAAGAAGCAGATCCCCTCTTTTTAACGATCGTAGATCTAAACAGAGCAGATCCCCCTCTCGAACCCGGTCTCCAGTTAGAAGAGTGAGGAGTAGATCTGCAGAAAGGAAAAGAAGAGAATCAGAAAGGAGGCGTCTTTCTTCTCCCAGGTAACTTAAAGATGTCATGAGCCATCAGAAAAATATGTTATGGCATGAGCTGTCTTCTAGTTTGGTGTTTATCTCCTCGTTTTATTCAGAAAATAGGTATTATAAAAGGTAATCACATTGTACAATATATCATAAGCTTACTTTGTATGTATTCAGTTTTTTAAAAAACTACTCCTTCCAGCTGTCAGATATGCAAATTCATCTTGTGGTTGCTGAAGTGCTAAGTTGTTCGCTGCTCGCACCATTACTGGGAACAAGTTTTGTAACTGTGTTCTCCTTTTTATTGCTGATTGGATTCAGAATTTGGCTTCTATTTTGCTTCTTTGTCAATAGTTCTGTTTCTTGCTGAAATTTCTGTGGAGTGAGAATCCTCCCCAGTGTTACGTATTAGTGTTGGCTAAAAGTGGGTAATTAGGCCCTATTTCCCCCTCAAAAAAAAAAAAAGCCCTAATGATAGATGACAGACAGAGCAGTAGGTGTGAATGTAAGCAATTTTTTATATCAAGATGTCCTTTTCAGAGTCTTTTTTTTTTTTTNTTTATATCAAGATGTCCTTCTCAGAGTCTTTTTTTTTTGTTAAATATTGTGTATTTTTCATTTGCTAGTGGGATGGTAGTGTTGCTTTGTTATTGGACTGCTGTATATAATCACCATAATTTGCATACACTTAGAGGAGAAGGATGGAAATCTATTTAATGTATTGGTGTAGTCTTGGCATTTTTTAAAAAAGACAAATTTAGCCTATGAAAGCAGTTACCTTGAAATTTGAAAGCTAATAATGCCTGGGTGGCAAGTTTCCAAGAAGAGAACAATATAAGTGTATGCATTTTTGGAAGTTAATTCATTAGCTGTAAGAAGTTTAAGAGGTAGAAAACTTCAGCATTGGACAATAAATAATTTATAACTTTGTATCGGGGGTTTAGCTTCACCCAGTCTGAGAACTAAGAACAAAGAAGTATGAATTTAAAACTGGAATTGGAACACTAAGATGAAGCTTGGTAAATAGGCACCTAAAAATGTGAAAGTTTCAGCCTGAATCACATGGTTTCAGGTGTGGGGTATCTTTGGGTACTTTGGAGAGTGGCCCCAGTAGTGTTAACCTGATCAAGCAAGTATTGTAAATGCTGCCAGTTTACCTGGCTGCTTTCTGGTCCAAATCAGGAATGTGTCGGCCCAGCACTGAGGTTTTCTAGCATAGTAGTTGACTTTTCCTCTGTAGCATTTTGCGTCTTTCAGTTTTCATTTTTCTTGACAGCTTGCTTTGCAGCCAGTTTGAATTGGTTGTCTAGACACTTATTTCAAGTGATGCATGTGTCTAGAATTTTGCTGTCAAATTCATACTTCTGTAACTGCGTGGTGAGCAGCATGTGAGTGGGGAACTACTAAAATATTTTCTGCTGGAGGTGTTTGCAGATCAGTAGGAATAATCTTTCCTTGTAAGACACCTTAACTAACTCCACCTGTGTTCAAGTTTTAACTACTTGTAATTACTCAGACTGCCAGAGAATTTCAGGAGTTTTAATGAACAGTTTTAACAAAAAAAATCCCAGTAATTTCATTTTTCAAGTTTGTTTCCAGTATTCTAATCTTGTAAGACACTTCTCAGGTCTTTGACTGGAGTTACTCATTATGTGATGTTACTATGAATTCTTAATCAACTTCTACTTCTCATCCCTGTGATCTCTGAACTAATCTGGTTTTTGTAGCAGATATTTTGATTGGTTTTGGCAGTACAACCACTTTGTTAGTCAGGAAGCCTGTAACTCTCTTAATCCTGTGACTCTTTATGTAATATTGTTCACAAGAACATTATATAAATTAATTGGGCTAAAGGTATTTCCCTAGTCCAGCATTTGAGTACAGTAATATCTTGTAGAAACTGCCAGTACTCTGCACATGCATAAATTTTCCTATTGCCCCACTGTTTACTGTTTTGCATCAGTTCTGTATGTCTGATCATTGTTTGTAGTAATTAAGGTAATTGAAACTGATGTAGCAGTCTCAAAGCAAATGAAAAAAAATCACAGAATTTCACAAATGAAAAAAAGCAGAATGGGTGTAATTAGTCTTTCAGACCCAAGATATTTTGTTCATTGATGAGATATAACACCTGTAATAAATTGTTCCAGCTTGATTTTAATAAAAAACAAAACTAAGGAGCAGGAAAAAACCAGAGTAGCAACATTTCCTTTGAAGTAGTGTGAAACTATTTTCCAATTTATAATGCAGTCTCATTAGAATAGTTGTTAAATTTTTAATTCATATTCTTTCCAATTTTTGATTGAACTCTTGCTGTCATGCAGTTCAGCTTTTAAATGTAGTAGTCCCATCAAGGTTTTTTTTTCTTGAATAATTGTGAATTCTGTATTGACAAGAATATACAAATTTTGAATAGTGTATATAGTGTCAGACTTGAATTTTCTTTTTTTTTAATTTGAGAAGGGTTCATTTGCATTTTAACTAAGAATTTTAGTTTTCCTGTGCTGTTTTAGAATGTGTGAAATGTTGAAGACATGCAGTTGTAGTGCCCAAGTTAAAAGAGATGTTGTTGTCACTACTGTGAAGTAGCATGATCCTAAGCCTAAAGTCATGAAATAATTCTCAAGAATAAGATTTTGGGGTTTATATATTGTTTCAATACTGTTGCAGGTAAACATGAAAACAGGCCACTATTTATGTAAGACCTAAACACAAGCTTTGTTTTAAAACCTCTCTTAGCTTCGTGGTAGTAATTAACAAGCTGTTTCCAGACTTGTCCTGAACTAGATCTTTGTATGGGCACATACTTCCCAGGGTGGGGAGAGACATGCAGGAAGGGCAGCCAGCTCTGCAGCCTACTTATCCATCCATCCCTCCCTCAGGAACCCATCACCAGATGGGTCCCTGACCTGCAGTAAGATTTTTCAGGCGAGTTTTTAGAGAGAACAGATTTTTTTTGTTTTCAACTCGCTCCTGATTTTTACTACCACTCTCTTCCTCTATTTTAAGAACACGGACCAGGGATGACATTTTGTCTAGACGTGAAAGATCAAAGGATGTCAGCCCACCCAGCAGATGGTCCCCATCCAGAAGAAGGTCTCGGTCCCCCATTAGGAGGAGATCTCGAACACCCCTTCGACGTAGCCGATCTCCCAGAAGGCGGAGTAGATCTCCTCGGAGGAGGTAACGACTCCCTGTGTTTTTAAGTGCATTTTGTAAGATTACAGGAAGAATAAGGATTGCTATGTTACAGGCAAAAAGACTATGCTGTTTTTTTGGTCTATGTTAATATGTGCTAGCACAGTTAAATTCATTTTGTCATCCGTGAATTAAATTGTTTTATTACTTGGACTCATTGTGTATATTTATGTTTTCTGAAAAGATTTTCTTTCTTTTCTTAAAAAAAATTAAACAAACCCCCAAAATCCAAATCTCTTGTTCTTATCCAACAGGGATAGAGGCCGGAGAAGTAGATCTCGCCTTCGAAGGAGGTCCAGGTCACGTGGTGGCCATAGACGTAGGAGCAGAAGCAAAGTTAAAGAAGACAAATTTAAAGGTAGTCTTTCTGAGGGCATGAAAGCTGAACAGGAGTCTTCATCAGATGAAAAGTAAGAATATATTTCTAACTTGCACTGATTTATTTAAAACCTACAGTTCCAGTGATACCAATAATGAACTAACATTTATCTTCATGGTGTACTTTTTGAGTTGTCACCTAAAACCATAATCATGTCTTAGTACTTATGATCTTGTCAGGTTACTGTTGGGAGGATCTGAAAAACTTCAGAATATGCAAAAAATACCATGAGCTGTTGACTAGTGGGCAGACCTAAGGGGAGGTTATATCATTAGATTTTTAAATTCAGCTTGATCTGTATCTTATGAAAACTTCTCATCTGATTACTGAAGCTTACTGCTTGAGGAAAAACTTTAATAACTGAAAGGATTAACTGCTGTCTGAAAATTGTGTTTATATTTTCTAAACATCTGCTTATTCAATTGTGCGAGAGTATGCATTCTTAGTCAAATTATTAAGGAAGAATGATGCTGCAGTAAAAAGGAACAAGGTTTTTTAGTTTGTTTGTTGTCTTTTAAAAGATGGTGTTAATTGTTTGCAATTAAAAATGGAATACAGATAGTCCCAATGACTTTCTGTAAATGACTGAGATAAATTTTCTTTGTAAGAAAATGTAAATATATGCAGTGGGATTTAATACACCATTGCTTTCTGAGTCACTTGAACAGCTATTGTTTAATATATTCTGTGCTTTAAATGCCAAGGAATTGCACTTGGTAAAATTCAGTAGATAACTACATGTTTATGAAGTTATATAAAAAAATCATATTTTTGTAGTCTTGAAGACTTTGATTTGGAAGAAGAGGATGAAGAAGCAGAGATAAGACAAAGGAGGTTACAGCGGCAAGCAATTGTTCAGGTACACGGTTACAGGAACTAATTCTGTGTTTTTAATGTAAAATGTCAGGGTAAAGGAAGGGTCTTTGCCTATTGCTGTGTTATGATAGTAATTCCTATTGCTATATTTTTCCAGTTCATTGTAAATGTTAGTCTCTCTTAACTCTACACTCTAATACACTTCTATTGTCACAGCATTGCTTTTAAAACTGAAGTGACACTTCTGTGAGTAATTTTTTGCTATGGTTAAACATTCTCTGACACTCCTAAGGCATGTTAAAAATGTTCTTCAGTTATCTTTAGCTGTAGGTTTTCTCCCTAGCTGTATCATTGATATGATAATGTCAGTGTAACAGTAAGTTATATATCAATTAATCTAACTGGTCAGTTTGTTTCAAGTAGAAGTTGTCCTTGTCAGTTTCCAAAATTTTGTAAAGCCACTGTCATGGGTTCCTCCCTAAAAGTAGATAATGTATTCATGTACATGTGAGTTCCCATGAACTTCTTATTCCAGGTAACAAGGTAACAGTAGTCACAGGTGTATGTGTGATCAAGACCCCTGAAAGGAGTTGAGGCCAAAGGGGGTGTAATTGTACCATACAAGTCAGGTATCTCTTTTCAAAGGTGGGATTTGGCACACAATTAGAACATAGCAAGCAAAATGCTGTAGCATATTTCTTTAGTATCAGGTACGAAGTCACTGGCTTTAGTGTACTGCTTATTTTAAATAACGCTAAAAATACTGTTCATGATTTGAGTTTCATGCAAAGCCCATTGTCAAATCCTTCAGAACTATCACTGAGCCAAACCATATAAATTCTGTTTGAAGACTGGTTACACCTGATGTTGGTGCAAGCAGGAAGCAAATTGCAGAGCTGAATTCCCTAAATGGAAAACCTCTGCTTGTATTATTGAATAGTTCAGCCTTGCCAACTGAGTGGTGTAGCAGCATTTCTTCATCTTGGTTTTTAATTTTTGGGATAGGAAGTGAGATCTGTATGATTTCATAATACTTATGGGTAACACAAATTTTAAAGATTTTTTAAGTGTTTTAATTTTTCTGAATTTTTTCAACACAAATGAATAAATAGGATTTCCAGTTCACATTAAAAAACTGAATCTAAAAGCTGTTTTTCTGTACCATAACACTAATAAAACTGGGAAATATTCTAGAATGGAGGATATGAAATAATAAATTTTTCCTCAAATAATGTACATCAGTGTTAGTGTGCCAAGATGGTTTAGTAATTAATCTATTGCTGCTGACATTTTTTTGTGCATAACCAAATAACTAATATTCAGTAATAATCACTTCTTAAAGAAACATAAAGACTTAAAGAACATACATGAATGTTTCAGTCTTATGGTCTGGCTGTGGTGCATTGTGACAAAATGAATTTTCAGAAGTTGTATCCCATTCTGTACATAATCTGTTGTCTTTACAGATGTTTGTGATTATGAAAGCAAAGATTAAGGTTTCAGCTGAAATCACAAAGCATTGAAAGGGTGGATAGGAAAATATTTAAATTGTGATAAGGCTTGACAGTGAGATTAAAAATGAAATTTCTTTTTAGAAATACAAAGGCCAGACAGAAGACAGTAATATATCTGTACCATCTGAACCAAGCAGCCCTCAAAGTAGTACACGCAGTCGCTCAAATTCTCCTGACGACATCCTAGAAAGAGTCGCTGCTGATGTTAAGGAGTATGAACGGGAAAATGTGGACACATTTGAGGCATCAGTGAAAGCCAAGCACAACCTCATGACGGTTGAACAGAACAATGGTAAGGTTCTGAAATCTCTCTAATGCAATTTATGAAAGCTCAGAAACTTGGCTTAGTTTACTTACATACTTCCAGATTTGGAAGTAGATAAAATTTTTGGATGGAATTTGTGAACATTTTCACAAATATTGTGAAAATGTAACATTAAAATAAATTTTCCTCAGTAGGAAGGATAATAATGAGTGGAACATGTTCCCTATATTTGTAGTAACTCTTAACACAATTTGTGCTTTACATTTGGAAGAGCAAATAAGGATGTCTGTCTTTATGGTTAAGAATTACTCTTTCAAATTTTTCTTTTCACTTAGGCATGTTGTTTTCTTAGAAGCTTAGTATAGTCCTAGACTTTATTTTGTGTGGATTGGAAATTATGCTCCCTTTATACCTTTTTTTAGTCGGAGTCACTGTGACAGAAGAATATAGGTGCGTCTGTAGTAATTTAGAATGAATGATTAAAGCTTTTGAGGGTCATTGCTAGTAAGTCCATTTTAGCAGCATAGCTAATTGCTGAAATAGGTATTTTCTTTCTCTTCCTCCCTGCATGTACTCTATTGTACAGCAATGTTGAAATAAAATAAATTTTGATATAAAACCTGCCTTGTGCCAGCTGCAGCAAAAGGAATGCAGAACATCTCCCAGTGCTCCTTGTAGTATTGAAAGTCTGCTGCTTTTTTTGTGGTTTGAAAGTGGATTTCTGTCCATCTTCCAGGTAGTCAAAGGTGTGTGTAGTTGTGTTGCTGTGTGGTCATACTCAAACTAGTTTAAGCTGCTTTGGTTCTCTGCAGTTGAACTGCAGTAGCACCGTTTAACAAGGACTGTGGAGCCTGGCCAGCCCCTCCGAGGGAGAGTTGCAGTTAGCTTGTATTTCATGTCCTGTGCCACACATGTCCTCGGGGGCTGAATACGCTGTCCCTAGTGGATGATTCTCTTCAAAGTAATAAAGCTGTGTCTCTTTGGGACTGCTGTACTGCTGTGTCATTTATCCTGGCATTCCCTTGAGTCGTGTGTTTTCAGATTGCTCTCCTGCAAGATAAGAATGGTAAAATGAACCGTTCTAGTGCTTTCCTTGCATACCACAAGCTTAGACTTACTATGTTTAACAGACAGTGTGCTTTTCCTTTTTTGTCAAAGCATGTACTGCTCTTTTAATTTTGTCTACTAAAGCATATGAAAATATAAGTCTTAACACAGGCATTTTCCACATAGACATGTGAAAAGGGTTTTTAAAACCAGACCAGTTACACTCACATCTGGGTGGTAGGATGCTGGGTTGGAGGTGGCTGGAGCAACAGCCGAAGGTAGTGGGTTATGTTTCTCCACAAGAGTAATTTTTTATTTCTACCCTGACCTCTTACAGGGCCCGAGTAGTAAGTTACTAAGAAACTAGTCAATAATGCACTGTAGCCCAGTGCAGGTAACTGGAACTAAAAAGAAAATTTAAGGAAGTTTCTGGGAGGGTTTATAGCTCAAAACAGTGGTGTACACTGCCTCCCCACAGGTGTCAGGTGACAGGTCTACACCTTGAAACAGTGGTATCAGCATGCTGGATGATTTTTTATGCTGTCAGATTTCACTCTATGTGTTTGGTATGGAAGTGGTTGGCTGTGTGCATCATGAGACCTGAAGCCTCTGAGCTGAATTAACCATTTATTTTTCTCCATTGCATAGTGAAGCAAGGGTCTCCAGTTTACCATGTTCATGAAGGGCTGCCATAATGTGTGCATGAATGAAATAGTTTGAAGTTTGCTTGCTTTTGCTAATGTGTACTTAATTTATATTTCTTTGCTTTTATCTTATCAACCAAGTAAAGTATCTTTGGGATTTAAACATGATTAAAAGGTGAGAAAGTGATAACCTTGCCCATAACAAAAATGTTTAACACAATAGTAAACATTGTGTTTGACAAAAACCTACACACCAGGTTCTTTTTGGCAGGGTTGGAGAAAACATTTTCCTAGGAAAGAATTTCTGGGCTTTGTAACTTTGGGTTTTCATAAAATATCTTGTGATTAACAGAAAAGCCTGAACTTATGTGTTGAAAACATGACTGTATTTTTTTTTTATGTATAAGCATAGTCATACTTCTTTTCATATATATAGTCATTATTTGTAGGGAGCATGTAAGTATGTAGTTTTTTTGTTTCTGCTATGCTTACTTGAAAGCTATTACATGTAGTTTTTCAAGGAGGTATAAATTTTTGAGTACCTTGAAAAACTTAGCTAGTCTGAGTTTTATATTCTAGAATGTCAAATACATGAAATGGTATTTCCTAGAGATGTTAGTAGAGTTACCTCTTTGCCAATACACTCATCTTCAACTATGTTGTAAAGATACCAAGTGCCAAATTATACTGGCAACAGTTATTGTTTGACATCTTTTTCATGTTGAGTAATCTAAATTTCATTTTAAGGTTCATCTCAGAAGAAGCTCCTAGCTCCTGACATGTTCACAGAATCAGATGATATGTTCGCTGCGTACTTTGATGTAGGTAATTCTTGGAGATTAACTATATGACTTCTTCTACTTGATTTTTGTTACTGTCACTTGGGGGTCGTGAGAACTTTGATTTGTAAAGGCACATGCAGCTAAGTGACTTGTATGTTCTTAATCTTTTGGTCAGCCAAGGAAGGCAAAGTGGTTCTTATTTCAGTGAAATAAAACCTGCTGAAATTAGCAGCATTTATACCAGGGCAAGCAACTGGGGAATTCACCTCCCATTTGAATACAATGGCATGTAGTAAAAACATGAATCTATTTATAAGCTCAACTTTATGTTACCATGTTTCAGTGTTCTAAAGATGAGCTTTTTCCAGAGGTTCACATATGGTTAATTTAAAAATGTGTAAGGTACTGTAATTGGCTAATGATGCTATGTTGGAGTAATCTGGTGGTGTGTGTGGAGATTTTTTGGGGTGAAAAGATACGTTTCCCGGTTTTACTTTAACACTATTTTATTAGCTTTTCTCTAAATGTGCTGCAGTGACCTTCAGATATTGGCAGTCCAGTGACTAGTTTTGAGACTTTACATGCCATTCTCTGTAGATCCTCTGCATTGTTGCTGATGCACAACATCGAGAAATAAGTAAAGACAAGAACTTTTTTCTTAACTTGAACCAAAATTAATTGGAGAATTCTTATGGCTGATACAACATAGGCTGCCATGGTTTTACTCTAGTAACAGTGGCATCCCTCTGACCTGGGAAAGGTGAATACTTGAAGGGTAGTGTGTATGTATGAGGGTGCATGTTTAAAAGTTCAGAAGTTAGAAATGGGGGTTTATAGGGCTTGTA
>VZTN01000888.1:0-23434 GCA_013400515.1 Erpornis zantholeuca
ATGTGTGTGTATATATGTATAAATTTGCATATTAAAAGCTTGACAGATTAATTCACTGTGTGCTTGCTTGCTCCCAAGGAGCACGCCGAGCATCTGGCTTAATGTACAGTGGGAAGGGCCTCCAGGGATGAGCACAATACCTGAGTCTGCCTAGAACAAACCACCACCACTTCCACTCACAGAGGATGCTAACAGGGCTATAACCCCCATCTGCTGCCAGAACACTTTCTTTTAAAAGTTACAAGATAAAGTTCAACTTTATAATTCCTTGTAAGTTCACACAAACAAAATTGACTCATAGGAAAATTGCTGGGATTTAAAAGCCGTGAATACAAAAATATAAAACTCAGATATGCAGTTGACAATGGCCTGGTCAAATATGCACAAAGCTCTCAATCATATATTATGAATGTCAAGTAAAAGAAAATGTTAATTTTCTGATTCCTCTCACGGTTGTCTGTGACCCAGTTATTTCCCTTAGTACTACTCATACCCCTAGTGCAACATTTGCTTTGACAATCTGAATTTGTTTGAGCTGAAACTCACATCACATTATCGTCTATCCAACAAACTCATTTTTAAAAAACACAGGAGAGACAAGTACACTGATTAGAATACCCTTTCTATCAGCAATGGATATCTCAGATATGAAGAAGCTATGCATATTTTGCTCAGGCAAAGCAGTTGGCCTGTTCATCAAACACAGACAGCTCCTTAGCTGTGATCAGAAACCCGAAACAGACAGGAAAATCAGTGGAAATTATTCTTATTATCTTGCTGCAGCTTAAATGCAATTTCAGTGCACTTAAGGGCCATTTTACATTGTTAGAACTCTGCAAAGATTCCTTAATTGTAAAAAAAGCAACACCTAGATGTTCTAAATGCTTTTTCTTTTTAAATTAGTAATCATCTCTTCTCGGGATATAATTAATCAAGCAACACAAACCAGATGAAAATGTACTTTCTTTTGCTCCAGAATAAACACTCTTCAGATTTATTAAAAGTTATTCTGAATTCATGCTGAATCAGGAAAGGAAGAGCAAGCCAGTTTTGACTGCACTCCATCTGCTACAGCGTTCTGTAGCAGAATTCTTGGGATTTTATTGCATGTAACACCTTTGTGTTTTGGTTCAGGCCTTGGCTGATGTAATTGTGGGCCACCATGTGACCTCTAGGAGGAACACTTGCCAGTGTAACTTGGGTGTATCCTGAAGACACAAAAACAAGAAGTCAAATAAAAAGAACTTCGTAAGTATGGCAGCTTCAAATTCTCATGACTTAAGCAAATCTCATGATGCTTTGGAGGCTCGCTGATGGGCAAGGGAGGAGAAGCTTACACTTGTGGTTGGCAATGCTGCTCATATTTTAGAAATTATGGCATCAGAAAGTCACTTTGAGAAAATCTAGCACTCACAGCCAAGAGAGGCAAAGTGCCTTGCCTTCCAGACCCCCAGAACTGTCCAAAGAGAACAAACCCCAAAGAGATTACCCACTGTGGGGAGCCTTTCTCTAACCTGACTTGGCATTTCTACTCCGAGAGATGGATCTGGGAAGCTCACACTGACCCACCACAGTCAACCTTACAGAAACTGTAGGGTTTCTTTTCAGAGTCAGGAAACAGCATTTCCTATTTCCTAAAAAACCTCTCTCTAGGAAGTGCTAGATTTCGGGATCATGTGTACCCAAGGATGTCCCTCCACTCTCCCTTCCTCTTCCAGATAGAGGGAATAATACACAGATGCACATTCTTTTTTGCAGATACAGAGTATGATATTAGACCCAAATGATTACTATTTCACCCAAGATTTTACACACAGAATACCCTTAGCTTGCATTATTAATGACTTTTTGTATCAGGCTCACAAAATTCAATAATAGTTTTGTCTGAGAGAAGTTTTCACTTGTCCTCCAAGTGAAATAACACATTTTTGAGTGGCCGAGTTGCGCATCAAGAAACAAGAATTGTAAATAAGGAAGTACTTTGACTAGTGCAGAAGATTGATACAGCACCTGACAGCTTTCATTACGTAAATCTAATTNNTCATTACGTAAATCTAATTTATTTCAGTAAACAAGTGACTGGAATCATGCATCATTTCTAAACGAGCTGACCCTCAGGTTTACATGGTTGGCTGATATGGGTTTGAAAACAGGAAACTCCAGCTGTAACATGAGTGACCCAGACAGCAAAAAGCTAGACACCAAACTAAATTGGAAGGCAGGAAGTCAAAGTTCATGCTCATACCACAAACAATACAAAAATAATGAAGTTCCTCTGAGATACATTTGGCAAAGCCAAATGTCATTGTGAAGCATAAAATATAAAAGAACGTATAATATAAATGTTTATAGAAAAAGAGAGCAAAGAATTGTTGACAATTTTCCAACAGTGTTCCAGAGAGCCAATCTATCTGCATACGTTTTCATAAACACTATATGTCCACTATAAACTGAATGCTGACAGGATGCCTAACTCCCTAAGGTTCTCTTAACTAGGCCATTCAAAAGCTCTGGGTTTTGATATCTTTATTCTTTGGTTTCCTAAACCTTGATTTTAGCTCCCTCTCAGCTCCCAGAATACTGCTAGAGTCCCTGCTCTGTTAGGCACTTTTTGTCTGCTCCTCTGACACTATTGTAAAGCAATTTTTACTTCTCTAGGGACCTGCATCTCGGCACTTTGAGCTCCGGAGTGTTCCACAGGCTCACACAAAGCCTTTACAGCCCACATCCAGAAACATATCACATCCTGTTTGCATCAGAGCTCCCCAACGATTTCCCCAGCAGCTACACTTGGTCTGTTGCTGTTACCTCCAGGGACCACATTTCTACACAAACACCACAGAGACAAGTGTATGTGCCTACAGCAAAGCCAAGTGCTCATTTTGGGGACAGAACAAGCCAGTGCAGAAAAAAGTCTAACACTTAATAGGGGTGCAGCTCTGCAAGTCAGGGGTAACACTACTGAAACAAAAGGAGACATTCACATCTGAGCAACTAGTGGTTGCCAGAGCCCTAATTGAGATCTACACAGGTCCCTGAAAGCACCAGTTACACTCAAATCTTCCTAATTCCACTCTGCAGGAAACAATGGAAGTTTTAAATTTAGTTTCATATACATTTAATTTATCTGGGACTATAATTCATCCCTAGACTCCTGACTAGGTAATCTGTCTAATCAGCAGCTGTGAGTTCCAGCTTCAGGGCTCCTCTGCATCTTTGTGTTCTGTAACCAATCTCCCTTTGCTCTGATCTGTCCCTTAGCCTGGAGCTCAAAAACTCACAAGGTAATTTCTGCCCTTGTCTCTCTGAGAATAACTCTCATCCCCATTATGTCTATAGAGGAGGGAGGATTGGTACAACTGTACCCTATATATCCTACAGAAGATACTCTTCTGCAGAACTCAGGCACTGGAGCTTGCAGACAGAAAGCAAACTCTGCATTTTCAAACATCCACACTAGCTCACAGCTGATCTGACACCTCACCACACAAACAACATCGGTATTTTCCACAAACCTTGCTCAGATGACTTTTTCTCTGAAGTTCCTTTTTAATCTAGTTCGGTTTTTTTGCTTTCCAACTTCTCTTGTTTTTTCTCTTCCCTTCTTTATTACAATGAACCTCAAAAACTATTATCCCCTGTTAAAAGAGTGGCCATCAAGTCACTGCTGAGCTTAGCCATGCCCTAGTGACCTCCTGAAGCCAAGGGGCTTCAGCACATGCATGTCTTGGGGAACCAACTTCTTTTAAATTGCAACACATGGGAAAAGGAAAACTGAAAGAGGAAAGACTGAAATAAAAGACAGGAATTTTAAAAAGCTTCCTTTTTATTGAATCCCTCTTTTTGTCATAGACTTGGCAATTTCTGTATAAAAACACATTTTAACATTTGGAACCGTAGAAAAATACTGTTAATTCACCTGGCAGTACTGCAAACCACATGACTTCAGAAACTTTCCGAAAACTTTATTTCTGGTAATAGTTACTGGTTACACAGAGGTCATTAGCACATGTCAGCATCATTAGTAACTATTTTATTCACAAGAGATGTCAAATCCCTTCAAGAAGTGGCAAAAACTACAATTCTAATGAGTGATGTTTCCTTTGTCATTAATATTATCTAAATGCAAAATTAAGAGGCCCATAGGCTTGGGTCTGCACTTTGAAGATAAAGTAGCATTTTGCATTCTGAAAATTGGTATATTAATTTTGAGATTATGGACCCATTCTTCAAATGAAAGTTTACTGCCACTATTTACTGTTAATTTTGCTATGACAGCACTGAACTGGGCTTGGTGATGCAGTAGCATGGAAAGAAACACAAGGCAAGGAGTGTGGGATAAGCTGGTACCTGCAGGTACATTGATCTGTAGTGAAAATACAGATGTGTAAATCTCTCAAAACCAAACACAACATTTTAAGATGCATATTCAAGGGCTGGCAATCCTGAGCCACAAGGCTCAGGCTGAGCTTGAAATATGAAGCAAACTGAAATCCATATTAAGGCAAATGAATATGCTGGAAAATATCTCGGTAACAACTCAGTGAAACTTAGTTTATCCCAGCTAATTGCTAGCTTTGTACTTTTCAATAAATGCAATTAGTAGAGTTACCGTGGTTTCTGTAAAATATCTCTGATATATTTACAGTGCTTTCAACCTTTCTTGCACAAAATTCCCCATAAGATAAAGATGTCTACAATCTCAGGGGAAAAATCTTAAAAAGCATTATCAAAATGGATAAATGGATTTAACGACAGGTTTAGTTTTACTTATGCCTCATGTTGTTTTTACATTTTGCAACTTAAGTTGTGACAGAGCTTCAATTTGTTTCCTCACTCAAGTAATTGAAGTTGCAATACTGTTTCCTGAATTTGCAATTTCAATTTGCTCATTCTTCTCCTGAGACTCATCTTTCCTCTTCACAGCGAAGGTCAACAGAATCAGTCAAATATGTCTTATCTGTGTCCCAGATTGGATCAGTGAGAATTAATAGAGAATGTTCTGTGCTTCACCTGCTTTGGCATAAAGAGATTAGAAGTGTTTAGGAAGGAAAAATAATTATTATCCTCTGTGTTTAATTGTGATGATAGGTTACTAACAATCACTTCAGGAGGGAAAAAAAAGCTTTTTGCTTGATATTTACAGCATTTTCTGACTATGATTTTCTAATTCTAAAGATCTGTATGCATGAAGTGCACAGAACGTGTAACTCAGAGGTGAATGTTGTACCAACATTACACTGCAGAGATTCTTGATTCAATACTGACAGGTACACAGAGAGTGGATTCCAGACCTATTTGTAGTTAAAGGTGTCTTAGGTCATTGCACAGAGTATTCTATATGAATATAAATGTTTGGTTTCCTCTCACAATGAAGCAGAGTAGCTTAGTTGTAATTCAATATTATTGCATGGTTGAGGGTAGCCTTTTGCACATACACAAACACACCAAGACACCATGTGCACAATGATTTATCATCTATCCTCAAGCATGCACATAGAGTGTGGTTTATTATTTAGCCCTATATATTCACACGTATTTACACACACTCACTGTAGACCACTGATGGCTATTAGCTTCTGTGCTATCTCAAAAAAATGAATATTATTTTGCTCTCTCTAATGTGCAAACTGTCAAAACAAATCCCATTTCACAGCAAGTTCAGTGAGTGCAGCAGACAACTCAGGCCACTCGCAGCTGATTCTCACTGTAGGCCTTGGGTCACTCAGTAGCAAGAAAATGTCACCATCACCTGAATTTTTCTACCTCAATACCCCCATCCTACTATCATTTCTTACAAACTCATGTACGAAAGCTCTCCCTGAGTCCTGGTGCAGTGGCACTCCTGTGGCACAGCAGGGCTGTGCTAACAGGGAACACAGCACCTTTCCTTAAGGAAAAGCAGATGCCTTTTTTATCCCCAAACCAGCTTGATTTGAACACAGCATCTTCAACTATGAAAACATGCCTGTCCCATCACTTGACCAAATGGAGCAATTCAATAACTAGCAGATGTGCAAACAAGCTCTCAGAGCATTTCCTGGTGTGTCCCTCAGTGTCTCAAAATGCTGCTCTGCACTGCCTAGGACACAGCAGTTCTGCTGAAGAACAGGACCAGACAAAGTGTAAATCCTTATAGCAGAAATAATGGTTTGCAAGAGGCCAGCTTAGACTTCCCTACTCAAAACAATGGGAACAGGTACTTCTCCACGCACTGAACAATAGTAGTTCAACTCATAGGTGTGCATCTATATAAATCTTATTGAAAATAAAATCCGATGGCATTTTTAATTAGTTGAGCAGCTTTATGTGATATTTTCTCTTATATAAAATGAAAAAATATCCAAGTGCATATATGCACCGTGGTACTTTTTGATCTCAAATGCTCTTCCCTATTTTATTTCTCCCTGTATCTTTCCAGATAGGGAAATTTTGTATAAATTTGGTATAAATTCAAAACTAATCTCTGTTAACTACAGAAAACAGCAGAGGTCCTGGTTTTGCTGTGGTATCTGAAATGAAATGGACTGACTGGGCATGTGCACAGCACAAAGCACATTTCTCAGCTGGCTTCAAATCCCAGCAAAGACCACTCAGAAAACAGAAAGTGTGCAGAAATGTGAAGTAGTAGCTATTTAACAGCAGCAGTATGTTATTTTGCTCTGATCTGAAACTGAAATATTTTCAGTAGACAGAGTTTGGAGCTGCTCTTTTTCAAGGACAGGGAGGAGAGTTTTTCTAAGTTATTAAATCAGAAGAACTAAGCTCTTCAGCCACATAGAACAAGATCAGATGCATCCAACAACTCTTCTTCACACGTGCTGTACCCATCAAAGGATGAGGAGGCCCAACCTGCCAAACAAATGTTTTATATTGAGCTGGAGGGTTCCAAATGTCTCACAACAGTGTCAGATAAACAAAAGGAGACACGAGAAGGTGACAGGGAAGCTCTCACTCAAGTGTTGTTTCTGTTTCGAAGATGAGTGACAGACAAAGAACTTTCCCCCACTTAGCAATAAAAAGAAATCTCTGACTACTTGAGCCAGACAGCCAGAAATACCAATGTTGTGCAGAATCTTTTCTTAGATAAAGGACACAAATACATTTCGAGTTTAAAGACAAACCAAATCAAAGTAGAATAAATTATGCTTCCAATTGTAACTTTTAATAAGAAAATCAATACCAGGGTAATAACATTTCAATAATTTCATTAAATATTAAACTTTACTGACCACAGAGATTGCCCACTTACCAGTTTAATTTCTTTTCTGCTAGAAAATAATTGTATCAGATAGTTATTGATTGGCCAGTAATAATTCATGTAATGAATGTAATAAATATACATTTAGCTCCATGCAAAATTACTATAAAACAAATCTCCCCAGAAGAAGCCTGAGATGGCAGAATTAAAAAAACAAGGGACAACCAGCAGAATATCCTTTTTTTTTCTGTGATGGATATTGATTTATGATACAATGGAAGAACTGAGACCACTGCCTGCTTTACCACAGTTAAACTGCATAAAAGCACCAGCCAGGGCCTGTCTCAGCATCCCCACATGGGAGTGGGGCAGGCTGGGGGCAGCTGGGGACACCCCAGGGCACCAGGCAAGTGTGTGACAGAGGCAAGGACCAGGCTCTGGCTGGGACACGAGCAGACCTGGCTCCGTGGTGCCCATGGCTAGGCAGGGCTGTGGCATCTCACTGGGGCAAGGACCGATGGCACTGGGGGCTGAAATGAGGTCCTGTGTCATGGGTGGGGTGGCAGAGCTGCCATGGGGGCTGCTAAGGGCTGTCAGTGCCCTCTGTGCCCTGACAGCAAGTCAGTAACACCTATCAATTGAAACAGAAATACAGCAGTGTTCACCTCCAACAACCAATTCCCAAGGCAAAGAGGCACCCAACATAAGAGAAGATCTATTTTGATAGAGCCACAGTCTGGCACTGGGAAAGTTGCTACACACATTTCCATGTTTGTTTTTTTGGCTTTTTAAGTAAATTTATTAAGGGAGAAGTCAGCCTGGGCAGATCCCACAGCCCCATTAGAACCTGGGCATAAATGGGAAGCCTGTAGAGGCTCAAATGGAATATATAACAAGCTTTTTTATATATCACTGAAGAAATGAACTTGTTTCTTTTGATGGGTATAACAATTTTCCTAATTTAAAAAATATACCTAGCCCTTCCCTACTATTTTAAGCGAGCTCACTTCAGCAAATTTCCTGCTAATTTAAACCCATGTAAGACAGAAATCAGACATCAGTGCCAATGTCCTCGCTCCGTAAATCAGCAAATTTCCCTCTCTATTAAAAGTGAGATTTCACAGTCAATTTAAGCTGATCTAAGACTGCACTGCTCCTGAACAGGGCAATCCAACTTTCTTTTATCTCCAGCTGCGTGTTCCCACCACTTCCCTTGTGCAGGCTCTAGAGATCATACAGCCACAGGATAAACAAGATCAGCTCACTGATCCTACTGAAAACTAACACTGAAAATACTTCGTTTTCAGCCAGTTTCCAAAGAGTTGAAAACACCCCTTTGTGTGACAATCTACAGTTAACCCTTGCACAAATTGTTTGTGAAACCTCACCTTAGACAGAAGCAAAAAAGAAGGAATTTATCAATAACTGAGTAACAACTGAGATACCACAAAAACTTGACAGTCTGTTGCAGGCAATTACAATATTTTAAAAGAACAAATTTTTTTTTCAGTTTAGAAATCCCCAGTCTTCACAGATCTGAATGTATAAGAAACAGCAGTTAAAGTGAAAAAAAATTCAGCAAAACACTAATTTTGCAAAATATATTTCAAATCTACAAATACTTAGTTAACATGAGAAATATGATCCAAGAAAAACACTCATTATCAAAAGGTGGTCATTCACTTCTTAATTTTTCTTTAGTATTTTTCTTACCTGATTCTTTTAAAATTTTGTGCATTTTTAAACCTGGCATTGGCAATTTTAATTTGTATATTTTTATCAGGTACCTTTTGCTAACTTTGCTTATAAAGCAATTAAGAAGATTTCTTCCCCCTGTTCCAGTCTTTCATGTTTGTTAGATTTTATCTGGGCAGTATTGCGATGATAAGCATACTGTTCCTTTCTGAGGTTTATTTTGTGCTGTTTCTGTTTTTATCTATCTTCTACTGTGTGTTGCAAGATGAGAAATAGCATCTTTTATGGCAGCCAAAGATACAGCAATAGAATAATGTGGGAAGAATAGGTTGCTCCAATTAAGTTATTTGTACCATTATCAAGTAGTTTAATGTGTACATTAGATGGATAATATAACTTAGATAAAACTTTAGATAATATAACTTTAGATAAAAATATATTCATTAATAATAACAAAATAATTGGCTAAGTTCTGAATTTTCAAAACCATCAAGCTCAGAAAAGTAATCACCATTTTCAGCCCTGTTCTGATGCTTGCATTTTATAAATACACATTTTTTAAAGGTAAATGTAGTCCTTGTAAGGATGGTAACCCATCTGATGAGGTCACTTTGCAGGTGAAATTCCCAAAAATGACTTATTAAGAGTTTCCAAGTGTCCCCTTGCTGTCAAAAGTAAATTAAGGGCAACTATGAAGTCTGCTAAAACAAGATTTTTATTGCAGTCATAATTTTCATGCTGTAAGCACACAAATGTAGACAGGTAAATGTCTTTATTATAGGCCTTGTAAAAAACAGTCAAACAGCAACATTTGGTAGATACAGACCTAAACTTGATTTGAATTGAGGACTTCAAACATTAGACAATCTCTCCTATTACTGTTCTCTCTAACATTTGACTTCTTAATGTGTTATTCTTTTGTAATGTTATTATGAGCTGGATTATTACCAATTGCTTGTGTGTGCAGCTTTGCCCCTGTGCACCAATTTGTATTTTTAATACAATAGTCCCCATTCACACACTAAAAAATCAGCCAGCACGTACAGATTATAGAAGTTCTGTGGAGAGTGGCTCACCATCAGTAGCAGATCTACGCCTAAACCCTATTTAAGCATTAAGATTTTCATTATGCCCTCCCAAATCAACAGCTGGGGCAAAAAAATGATGAGTTTTTAAAGACTGAGCAAGAGTCATTTGCACACAAACATAGCAAATTTTAAAAATGTGGAGAGCCTTCTTTTAGGTTGATCATGGCCAGACAGGGATTCTTGAAAATTACTCAGTGACACAGTAAACTCAGTAATGTGACAAAATGCTAAACCACTAATGGTTTCTATTCTGACCTTTCCTACTCTTTATCTTTTTGTCCGTTTTTTTATCATGTAACCTCTTAGGGAAGGAAATATTGCCTTCTTTTATGTTGGGAAATTGCCCAGAACGTTGCAGACGCTACCCAAACAAGGAGTAACTATAATAATAACAAAAAGAGAAGGAGGAGGAGGAGGATGAGGCTTACTTGACCCCATACCAGCATTCCCCTAAAGACTCCTATCAGACTTGATGGAATGGTAACCTGGCTTATTTCTCCAGCAAAATTGCCCATAGTAAATTGCACCAATATAACTAATGCTATCAAAATTTACAGCAGAAAGGGAGCATTGCTGTGCAATAAAGAGGTAGCTGGACTTGTTTCTAAGAGCCAGGCATGATACTGAGCATAGCTACTTAAGAATATACAAATACATACCTGTTGGGCTGTCCTGAGACAGAGTTAAAGAGATCCAGCCAGTTCTGCTCCTGACTCCACAATCTCCAGCATGGCCCTGGTAGATAAATGTCTGTGCCCCATCTCACCATCTGTGAAACAGAGATAATGCTTTTCTTCGTCAGAGCATTTGGATATCTACAAATAACATGCTGCATACCAGTTCAATCCCATTAACATACTCTTTCTCCACTGAATAAGGTCTCAAAGACAAACTTTTCTCTTTGATCTTTTTTTCTGCAACATGCCCTCTGCCAGTCCTCCACAACACATTTTAAGTAGTGTATGAAAAAAAGGCCAATGTAATGAAATAAACTCTGCAAAGGCCTCATTTTCCCTAGATTTGATGATGGAGATTCTGTGATAACATTTATTAATCTTTATAATTTCACAAAGTGCTTGTACCAGATTCTGTTAGCCCCTCATATTTCATGACATGTAGTTCCATTTACCTCCCATCTATGAAATACAGTACGAGCACATTTCTATTTTATAAACCTGCAGTGCTACACAAGGAATGCTGCCTTCCTTTGTCATTAATACCAACACCATGATTAAGACCCATGGCCTCTAAGACTTTCTTTTAGGTTAATTTATTGCAATAAATGAATTTCTTTGCTTCCTTCTACTATTTTATATAACAGTGTAAAAATTTGAAAAGAATATCAAAACTTCAGCTAACCTTAAAATGCTTTTAATATTTCTATGGTCTCACATATGCATTTTTCCCACCAGCCTTGTGACTACTGGTGGGGCACCCCACAAGGATTTGTTTAATTTTTGTTGGTCCTGAGGGGTATTTGGTATATCAGATAGGAAAATAATTATTTGTATAGTTATCAGAATCTGTCTTCTTGGTTAAGAGTGATCTTGCTCTGTGTTGCATAGAAAATGTGTACTATAAAAGAACACAGTTTCTACTGGAAAAAGAAACTGCAGGTGTGTAGATAGACAGCTAGATAAGAGATATCAAGAGACAATATGAGTTCAGTAAGCAACTCCTATTGAAAAAATTGCCATAAAATAACAAATAGATGCAAAGGTGTCTTCGTCCAAGGTCATATTTGCAGCTCTGCTACTGCTCCTCCCTCCTGCTACTGTTCAGCCTCCTGCTATCCCCAGGACTTTTCTTAGGTTTCTTCACAGCTCCATATTTTGGTGTGGTTTTAGTTTAAGTCCTGGGAAAGAGACTTCTGACTCCATGTGACTCTTTCTCCCACGACCCAGCTCTCAGTTTCATTTCTGATTCTGGACAGTATAAGCAAAAAATGTTTAAAATTCTCATAAACTGACTGAAAGTTCCTTTGTTGTATTTGACAGCTTTCTCACTGAAAAATGCTTCAGGTACTGTATTACAAATATTAACAATTCTAAATGCCCATATGCAGATAATTTGAGAATTACTTTCTCACATCAGATGAAAATTACTCAAAATTTCTCCAGTTGGTGCTGGTTCAGGCTGTGATATAATATACACAGATTTGAAATTTTGAAATATCTTTATTGTTACAAGTTGTGATCTTATAAGACAATCAAGACTAGTAGCATTAATATAAATGTAATTCTGATGGTTTTATTAAAGGAAATATAGCTGGATCCAGAATTACTCACTTTGTATTGAGCATGTTCAGTGACAACTTTGACAATAAAGCTATCAAAAGGGGCTTAAAGAGCTGATTTTAAAAATGGAAGAAATCAGGGGAGTTTTATTCCCCAAGAGATGTTTTAAATAGACTTGATTAAGTGAAAGTTAGCTAATGACTGCAGAAAATATCTTTCAAGAAAATACTAGAAATTACATTTTAAAATGCAGATTGAGAGCTGGAAGCAGGTTTAAAACCTAAATTATTCTGTGGCACTGCAAAACCTGTGTTAAAGGTTATCTATACACACAATACAATGCAAATACAAGTAATGCACCTCTACTAAGACAAAGCTATTCCACAGATACAAGTATAAAAGCACATTTCCTTAAAGAATAGTTAATGCATAGAAAACTGTACCTCTTTACATTGCTTTAATGTTTAAGGCAGTTGCAGACAACCAAGTTAAATATATTTGCATCAAAAATATGCTTAAAATAATTGTAAGTTTGTAAATCTAAGCATTCAAAATTACAGAAAATGTAAGAAATCTAGAAAATAAAGATTGCTCATCATGCTGGATTTGTTTCTAATCCCATCTACTGTACTACAATTCCCACCCACAAAATAATTTAAATCTATAATTTATGGAAACATCCATAACCTTAAGGTCATCATACAGAAGTGCCATTATGTAGAACCTTGTACAAATGTTGGCTGCAGTGCCTGTGCTGCACTCCATAGCTGGCATTTCAGCCAGCCTTCCGCAGCTCAGAGTCACAGTAACAAGATTTTGAAGTTTAAATCTCTTTAAAGGAGAAAAGCTGCTTTTTCATCCCTTTCACCAAGTGTACAATATAACTGGCAAAGTATCAGGAATAATAAGACAACTGGTTGACACAAACCCCAGGAGGAACAGAGCAGCTTTTGTTCTGAGCTCTCATCAAAATCTTGGAAATCTTGCAATAGGAAATGTTGCTGGAATGTTCGTTCTTATCCAGAGTTGTGACATGTTAGGCCTGCAGGATCTGAAGTCTCTTACCTGCTTCCATAATTATTGTACACCTTTCCTTTTGCTGCCTGCAGCTCAAACAGCTCTACACGAAACTATTTAAAATTTTCTTGATACAAAAGAAATACATTTCATTCTCTATTAATGCATCATTATTTGAGAGGAAAAAAAGAAAGATTTGCATTGGTTGTACACTTCTCTGTGCAAGTAGTCTCACCAAATCTGTTTTTAAGTGTGCATGGATATGTAATTCAAGCTCTCTAGAACTGAGTTACTTCCTTCTAATCAATGTAGTACTTTGGGGAGGGCACCACTCCATAAAAATCACTTGAACTGCTGTGGTTTTGTTCACACTGCCTCTGCTTACGTATGATGCTAAGATTTCTGGGGAAGTATCTCATAGATGGTGAGAAGACTGAGCTGGATGTGTTCCCATAAGGAAGCAGTTTGGCTTTTACTATATGTCTCTTCTGCCTTTGAAAAACAGAGGTAAAACCAAAAAAAAACCAACCTGATTTCTCAAAAGAAAATATTATTTTAACAAAGATTTCTCTGAGAGAGAATTGACTATTATATTTGTTTCTACTACTGTTCAAGAGGGAAAAAAAGTCTTTAATATAAATTACACCAAGAAATACTCAGCTCAAGGGATAAGCCCAAATCAGTTTTCACTTATAGCTGAAACCAAACACAGAAAAGCCTTGAGGTAAGAATCAGAAAAAGTGCCAGTGTGCAGGAGGTTTCAGATCAATTGATGTCACCAACTGCCTTTTGCTTATGTCAATGAACAGAAGGTGCTCACCATGAACCACAGAAACCCGGGTGCCATCTGAGGCAGGTTGATGGCATTTTCTCCTCTCACTTGACACCACACTAAGGCTTCATTTTTAGGTGGGTCTGCAATAAAGGGAAGAGAAATAGAACCTGGTCACTGCAGCAGCTTTCTTTCCCTTTCAAATTCCTACCCTCAAAACCACAACAGACCTCCTTTCAGCAACAAAATACACTATAAAGTCTTGGTAAAAATCAGGACTATTAGTTTGTATGTTTATAAAATCCAATGTACTGTCTATGTTCTTGTCAGATGCTGCCAATTTTTTTCCATTTTAACTTTGCTCTCTCATTTTCAATTTGAGTTACTACCTCTTAAGTTAGAAACCTAAGGTCTGAGCCATCCCTCCTGAGTGGTCACTGTATCCTTGGTTGCAGAGTGTTCAGAGAATGGTTACTGGTCACATGTGGTGTGAGCTTTCCAGCAAAGTAATGAAAAGATGCTTATAAATCATAATATATGGTGTTCTTACAGACCTCTAAGATATATAAACATGGGAACATCACAAAAAAAAGAAAACTTCATTAGGTCTCAGTTCTACAGAAAAATTAATTTGACAATAGAGATGCATTTGGTAATTGCTGAAACGTATAGCTCCTTCTGCTTTCAGAATGAAGCTCAGGAGGGGATTTTTCAGGGTGGAGGGCTGAGGCAGAGGAACAAGGGGTGGAACAGAGGGGTTTATTTTGGAGCTGCAATTGAGTAGTCAGTGGCAGTGGCTGTTGCTTTTCAAAGAAATCATGCCAACCGTAACAAGAGCAAAAGGAAAAGTGCTCAAAAACGCGGTTTCACTTCTTTGTTTTCATTCTATTCACTTGTACCTGCAACATGGATTCACTGATTTCAGCTTTCTAGTTATTTTAGAAGCACTACAATGATGCCAACTGGTGTAACCAAGAGCTTTCAGTTAAACACAGAGAGAGCAACATTGTACAACTAAAAGTCAGTTAAACAGTTCCCCAAATTAACTGGTGCTGCATAGCCCAAGGCTATAAAAACTCTTGACTGGGCCAGCAAAGTTTCCAGCCTGCATCCTGCCTATCTTCCTGCCGGAGGGAGCCTTTGTATAGGCTCATTGTTACACAAAGCAGCCACTTCAGCAAAGGAATCACTGCAGGAATTTAAGCCTTATTTGAGGGGATTATCAGAAGTCGTTGTTTAGATGTTTCTTAATTTTCAAGGTTTAAGAGAAGAGATACTAACCGAGGGTCCAGTCGATTGAACTATATACTGAATTAATTGCTTTTCATGTTAGCTCTGCTCTGTTTGTTGGTCCTCATTATTTTTTAATTCATTTATATTTCTGAGGAAATACCCATATGTCTTTTTCATGAGAAACCTCAGAAAGTTTCCCTAACCAACTGATGGGTAACTCCCTTTGCAGAGAAACACAGATGGGCACTATTAACTCTAAAGTCATTCAATTTAGATATATACTACTAAATAGGGGTTTCTGCATAAGCTACAAATTTATTTGCCCCTCTGGCTTGATAACTTTTTCCAGGCAAACAGATACAGACATTTGTATTGGGATTGCAGAGATAAAAAAATAATACAAACCTAAATGAAATGTGAAGTGAGTCCTAGTTGGTTAAACCTTTTCTACCTTGATCAGAAAAAGAACTGTTCTTCATCAATTCTTTGGAAATTTACTATAGAAATTCATAGACTAATGGTCTGAGGAGTCCAATTTTCTGTATCAACATGTATAATCAATGTTCAGAAGCATATTTCATTAAACCTTCAAACCAGAGCGAACCACTGGAAGTCCATCATCACCTGGATGTTCAGACCTCTCCTTTCCTCTCATCAGGGCATTCAGTTGGGTTAAATTATTTGTTCTCCATGTCCAAGCTCTCCTTCAGTGTCGTGTAAATGAGGGATCATTTCGTGCTGTGTGATTTCAACTTCCCTTGATGACAGCTCTATCCTACTGGAGCTATGAAACTGTCAACATCAAGAGCAAAATTTAGGTGTGCAGAAGACTAAAATGGCTCAGCATCTATCCCACAAACTCTTTCAATAGAGGTCAGCAACCTCACCATCTATGGGGAAAACTGCAAAGTTCAATATTTCCATCAAACAGCCCAAAATATGGCTAAAAGTTTCTTGCTGGCTGGAAGTAAAAGAAAAATATTTTGTACATCTTGCAGTTTCAGAAAATGAGTAGAAGAGTACCATGACAGACATGAAATAAGACAACAGATCACCTTGATGTTGTAGAGGTGAAAGCTGTGGAGGGGTATAAGGTGACTTTGTGGCTGTGACAGAGGGTCAGGCAGGCCACACTTGCAGTGTCTCCTCTTCTTAGGCACAGTATTGCCACGGTCAATGTAAGGTAATTTGAGGTCACTTTAATCAACAGATCAAACCCAAATTTGGTTTCTTTTTTTGGTTGCCTTTTGGTTTTCTTCCTCCTAAAAAAACCCAACAGCCTAACTTAAGAAACTTTACTTACCATGCATGTCTCCTAACCCAGCCAATCTGCTAAGAGATCATCTAGTATTCAATGTTTCCTTGGAATCCAATACACAATGTGTTATCTTCTTTTCAAAAAGCATTAAGCTGCTGCGGTGGCAGGGAAATGGTTTGCCTGGAGTCATCCAGCACATGAAAAGTAGAGCCATTATCAAAACCCTGGAGCCTCAACTGACAAGCTCTATGTAGCAAGGACTGGAGTGTAGTTTCTCTCTAGGTAAATTAAAATGTTGTGGTTTATGTCAATAGAAATATGGGAATTTCTACACTGCATTAGGCCCTAGCACATATTACCTTCATTTGTCAGTGGCCAGCAGGAGAAAATGCAACCACCCCCCACACCCAGCTGATAAATGTTTTGCTTTTTCCCCTCCTGCAGCCATTATAGTTTCCACGGATCTTTCAAAATGCATTTTCACATTAATGGTAAGAAGATCTAATGGTTTGCCCCACTAATGTCAGTGTTGATCCTAGCAATATAATTCCACCACTTCCCTTGCATGGGCTCCAATTCCACAATGAACCAACTTAGGGAACTAAAATGTCCCCCAGATTAACTCTACCAGGCAAAAAAATGTGGATAGTCATCAATCTTTTTTCTGCTTGAAACTTATTGCTATGGGAGCAGATATTGCAGATTGTAATAGCTCTGGATATACACAATAGTCTAATAAGTACCTCCTCCTTTCTGGAATCCCTGTCCATTTTCAGGATCAGCAATCTGAAAATCACAGCACTGCCTCCAACACACCAGGGCAGTGACCTCCCTCTGCCACTGGCTCTCAGGCACCCCAGCTGTGTGACTTCCTCAGCCAAAGAGCAATAGGTCACATCTATATTAAGTTCATTGACTGTCCCCTTATTTTAGTTTTGTAAAATTAGAAGACAATAAGCTCCTCCTCTGTTTTCTCTAGGCCATTCATTATTTTATCATTTGCCCCCCTGTTATTCATGTTTGTTCAGAACTAACAGTGTCAGCTTTTTTTGCCCAGGCCCTTGCCCTGAAGAGTCTCATTACTCATTCCTAGGTACCTCCCCTGACAGGGACAACTAAAGAAATATTTCAGTGATTTCAAAATGCACTGCATTTACTCACAGCATTGTCACTCATTTTCATAAATGCAAATCTTCCCTCCAGGAATTTGATTCTGTATTACTTTCCTGTTCATGAGTTAATTTAATTACATGTAAAGTTGATAAAAAATGTAACTATTCTTAGGAAATATTATTTTACACCCATTCTTTACTGATATAAATGACAGTATCAAGTAAACTGGAAAAGAAAATCCAACCCAGAACAATACAAGCACATTAATTAAAACATACTGTCTGTCCCTTACTAAATTATATATTTCTAAATCTTTTAGAGGCATGCCTTTTCAAACAACTCAGGGGATTTGCAGTTGCCTACCCAGCTTTTCATTTCTAGGTCACTTGTTAAATCTACCCCAGGTCAGCTCTGACTGAAAATTATTACTGTCTGGCAGCTGGTTTGTAGTCTACATAAAATGAATTAGTGGTTTCTTTCCAGTTCCTAATGGACAAGTGGCCCCATCTTACACTTCGACCTGAGTGACACCCCATTGACTACTGCAGGGAAAGAACTAAATAAACTCTTTTTACTCTGTAGGTAGATCCTCATGGTTAGCAGTGAAACTGCTGGGACTCCTGGGGCTATTACAGCACTACTCTACACAAAATAAAGCCCTCCATCTATGGAAATCCTGCAATCAGAGCAGATAAAATGCTCTTTTGGTGAGTTGTTGTGGTGATTATTTTGCTCCTTTGTCATGTGGTTCAGAGGGGAATATGCTACAAGTTGTCCTCTGTTACAGTTAAATGGAGAGCTGTCCCCTCCACACCATTTCACAGTTCAAAGGCCAGAGAATGTGTGTAGTGTTCTTCCACATGCAAGCAAGAAATCACAGGAATAACCCACAAAGGTTTCCTGTTTAATAGCAGTAGAAAGAAAATTGCTATTTGATTGATATAAAAATAGATTTTAAATGTTTTAGTAATAACATGGTTCACAAAAAGATAAAGATATTTGCTATTTAACAGAAAGAGATGGAAATAACAATATCACACATATTTGACTTCTACATGTGCTCTCCTTGCACTGGGAATAGAACAGGTTTTCTTGCCTTGAAAACTGCCAATCTTACACTTTCACATGCACTCCATTCCTTTCTTTTTAGAGTAGACACAATCACAAAGGCACCAACGTGTATTACTAAAGAACTTTGTGTCTGCCTATTTGTATTTAAAGCATTTCTCACAGAAATAAAGTGTAAGTAAGTCCATTATTTTCTCTAGTTTCTCTTGTCTTTTTTCCTTGGATGATAAATAAGTCTGTGTGGCTCTGGTACTATCCCTGTCTGTATTGAGCTAGGACAAATTTCCCCTAAGGCCCCCATTTTTGTCTTCATTTTCATTTGTCATTCTGCTCAGCCTGCAGCAATTCAAACAGACCTGCTCCTTGACTGAGAAATCTTCACCTCTTCCTATGCACCAGGATGAGGTTGCTTTTCTTTGATTTTGTGACAACTAAAAATAAAAAAGAAGGACTATTGACTTCATCTGTCACCATCTTTCATGCTCTTGTCCCCACTGTGACCTCACAGTCTCTGCTCCTGTTTATTTGCTTCTTCTGAACTTATTGTTCATCTTTCTTCTTTGCTGTCCTCACTTCTTTCACTGTTTAACCTGAAGCAGCCCTCTTCCCACAATAAAAAGCTGTTGCCATCCAGGTGATTTCTCCACCTTGGGCACAACAGCAGGATCCAGGCTGTGCTGGGCTCCACACTCCTTTCCCAACTGACCCAATTACTGTTGCAAAGAGCCAATGCATAGGTTAGTCTGGCTCCTGGGGAGATGACCACCTCTGGTAGCAGGACTTGCAAGTAAATTATTGAGCTGATATCCCTCCTTCTGTTATTTCATGTATGACATTTTGGGTTGGACCAGCTGTTCTGGGATGACTGGACATGTATTACATTGTATATACAGTATTATTTTTATGTGTTTTCTTTTTATCCCTTACCATAAAGTTTACTGCCTTTTAAGTTTTGTTCTGTGGTCTCTGCTCACAAGTTATCTCTCTGCGATGGAATTTACCTATATGGGAAGTGGTTTCCGTGTCATGAATATTACAAAGAATCACAGGCAGACTTGCCTGTGTTTTGTTACCCAGAGCTAAGAGCCTTTTCAGGGACTTTACATTAAAGACTGGGCATGAAGCCAAACACTCACTGCCATTTCTTGTCCATCTGACTGGGGTGTAAGAAGCTGCACAAGTTTTGCTTTGCAATCAACTAGATATTATCTAGAAGTAGAGGCAAGCTGTTGTTCTTTATTACATTACTTCCATTTCACTGTGTACATCCAATTTATAGGAACAGACACAAAAGAACATTCAAATTCTAGAGGGTATTTAATATTAAAAGATATATTCTGCTAGCATCCAAGCTACCATAATTAACAAAACCAACTTTCCAATGGATTTGTGATATGGCTGCATTCCCTAATATCTACCATAATGCACCCAAAGTATTTGCTGTTTAGAGAACAGCCTTTCCCTTAGTGGGCTACTAATTTAAAAATCAAAGTCTAAGAACCCAATTAAACCTTGCTTTTACCATGTCGAGCACTGACCTCCTCCTGACCCCCAGATTCTGGCTCTGTATGTTTACATTTTACTTTTACTTGCCTCTTCTTGCCTTTGATTTCTACCTTTCCTAGAGGAAACCACCTTCCACTAGCAGTAAGACAGATGATGGAAAGGCTCTTCTGTCTCTTTGTTCAAAAGATTTTATTTGTTTGTGTTTGACTTTTATTCAAAGACTAACACTTGCCTTTCTTGAACCTTCTCTACAATAGCAGTTCTCACACAATCAGTCAGAAAATACTGAATCAGTGATTCTGATTGAGTTCTTCTGATAAGCAGCAGTACAGAACATGACTGATTTTACTCCAAGATACTTATTTTCAAGGCACAAATACCCTTGACATGAGCAGTTGTTATTGTATCGGTCAACAGAGATTTGCTCACCAACTCTGGCATAGCTTGGACACTAAAATCCTACGTTTGTGGCTGAAAATTGCTTCTCCCTTAGAATAAGATCAGGATTTTATTAACTATTCAATACTACTTTGTCTTTAGGCACCAGAAGGGTACTTTCACAGTTCTTTCCATCTCACATAAAACTGACCTTGCTACCCTAATAGCTCCCAAGACTCAAAAGAAAGAGACATAAAGTTTTGAATTTGACAAAAATGCATAGTATTAAAGTTATATAAATGCTTACATTCTGTGATCATCACGTATGCAATATTTTAAATTTCACAGACATTGTAGCTATCAAAGGAACAGAAATTCAGATCAGAACCTAGGAAAATGGGACTGATTTAGGGTCAACAATCCCAACAAATCTGTCAAAGCACTCCATTGGTTAAAATCCTCTTTTATGGTGAAACCATTCCTAAAGCTCATTCTCCTGACAGTTAACAACTTTTTCATATTTTTGCAGTGTGCATTCACCATTGTATTACATCCAGTCATCTGTGTGCCAATGCTGGTCCCAGTATTGCTTTTCTTTTCCAGATGTCTACTGCTTCATTGTCCCTTTCAACATCATTTTTGTGAACTGATGAAAAGAAGCTCTCTCAGCCCGTTCTTGCAAGAGCAGCTATCCATTCTGCACTTCACCCCAATCATCCTTCTCTGCACCTCTTCCATTTGAATTCATTTTTCTTGTTAAGAACTGTAAAAAATATTTCAGAAGACGCCTTTTCAGTGCTCTGTTTGGCAGCAAGAGCACTTTCTCCCTTCAGTATACCCTACTTGATGCATTCAGTGAGCAATGCAGCTTTCCCAGCTGTACAGGAGAAATTCAGACTCATCCTGCAAGTGGCTCCTCTGTTTCTGTTTTTCCACCTCTGTCAGGTCTGAGGATATCCCAATTTCAGCAGCGGAACATCATTTTCCGCTAGCGGTGATTTTCAGAGTGTCCTAGGTTACAGTGTAAGATGTGCCCAAAAGTGTGTATTCTATCACCATCTTCATGAGCTGTTGAAAACAGGTGGGACAGTGCTCACTGCCTCGTCCCTCTGGATTATGTCCTGTTAATGGGCCATCAGCGCCTTGCCTCATGACTCACCATCCCCATGTAAGATGCTCTGCACAGAGGGAGGAACCAAGCATTCCATCCTGGGTATAATCTGAGATTTCGAGCACCACAGACAGCCCTTACCTACTGGACTCCCAGAGGACAGGAGCTACTTTTGGAGCTTCAGGCAAAGACCAGACCCTTTTTCTACAGGACCACCAGGACCACTTCATCTGGACTGCTACCACCACCATGACTAACAGGGTGTCAGGTCATATTATGCCTCTGTCAGTGTTCCTGTACTATTGCATTTATTTTTTTTTTAATTTTCCTATTAAATTATAATTCTGACTTGCAATCTCCCACTGGTTTGTTTTCAAAGTAGTACACACTGATTTCAGGTGAGCTTTCAAGATCTTTGGTTNTTTGCCTTCCAGCAACCTACTGGTTCCCTTTCAGTGTCATCACTATTGTTTTCCTTTATAAATGTCCTCCTTCATATTAGATACATTGTATTAATTATCAGAGTCTAGCTTAATGAATTGTCAGCACTTAAAGAGCACCCTATGAAATGCTTCACTAAGATCCATACAAGTGGAACCTACTGTATTCCATTTGCCTAGAGAGGTGATTAGTCTTACTACAATATACCTTTATAAACTCTAATTCCTTTTTCCTCTATTTTTCATTCATTTCCACACTTTTAAATATTCTTCCCACCACAGGCTGTTCTAAAGCTTTGCACTCCGATAAGACAATTAAAGCTTATGTTATTCTTTTCAGATGTAGGCTGTGCATTTGCATTCAATAGTCACATAATTTTGTCCCGCTTTTGACAGATCTGTTAAAAATTAACCATTACAAGGCTTAACGCAGTCCTTTCAGAAAATGATGGAGCTGATATGGTTCTTCTGATCTTCTTGAGCTTTGCCTCCACGTCCAGCAGAGCAGTTTTCATTTCCATATACTCATTCATATTGTGTATCTTTGCCTTTTGCCCCCTATTCAACACCCCCAATGTTTTCAAAAGGTGAGAAAAATCTATAATTAGTTTCTCCCCTCAGCCGGATTACACCACTCCTACTGTCCTCAGATCCTTTGTAGGTCTATATCAAAGCAGCAGAGGAGGGTTGACAGGCTACATCATGATAAATAAGTATTCTACTTTTCACTAAAATGCGTTTAGAAATCTTCCTATGACTGACTTGTAAGATACATGTTGAAAACAGATCAAGTCTTTCATAATTCCTAAGTACATGTTGACAAATTCCAGAAATTGAACAGTATCTTTCCAGATGCAGTAAAATTTTAGATATTTTGCATTGAACATGATGCTAAAGTGGTTTCTGAGTGGTTTTCAGTTTTAAACCACACAACAATCAAACCTTCCCAAAAGATATTATTTTGGTGGAATAAATGTTATCAAGCAACTTTGCTTTAATATCTTCTTTGCTTAGAAAAGAAGAGGGAATAAAAAACACAGCTTTCAAACCACAGAGAAACCGTTGAAAACCTAAAACCACAATGCCTAAGAACAGCCTGAGCCTATGATTACCTAACTCAAAATGTGGTTTAAACTGGGCATCCTACCAAGTTTTTCACAGAAAACCGGGGGAAAATGGAGTATAAGTATCCATGGTTACAGTGACCCCTGCTTGGCGCTTGAAGAGATCTTTCTAGAAAGAGCCAGGTAGAAACATTTGTCAGGGTCCTCAGAAGCAGCAAGACTTCTTCCTGTTTTTATACGTTAAAAAAAAAAA
>VZTN01000888.1:23473-42527 GCA_013400515.1 Erpornis zantholeuca
AAAAAAAAAGAAAAGAAAAAGATCGAATCTAATTTGGTACAGACTGTCCTGAACACAGACTGTAACCTAGGAGTATTTTTAGAATCCCCCTCTTGTATGTTTTTCACAATATTCACTCACTACTGAAAAATAACCTCAGAAATATAGAACCATCTGCTTAAAATAATGGAAAATTCCTAGAATAGCAAATTCATCTATAAATTGAATATTTAGGGACAAAACTTTTTCTTCCCATGTTTAATAGCACTGAACTCCTGAATGAAGGAACAGGATTGTAGACTACAGTTTTAAATGGAAACGGTTTAAAGTGCAAGTTAAGCTAAGATGGAACCATCACTTTGAGGTATTGAAGTTCCTACACTTCCCATTCTTGTGTTCAGATGTCCCTTGGGGGTGATGATAAACCGACACACAGAGAGTTTGTTTGGATGGTGCTTTTTCTTTCTTCTCCACTGACACTCACCTGTTCTCTGTTTATATGTGGGTTTGGGGAAGATGTTTTTTTCTATGTATCCTGAAGCGTGAACTGAGCACACATGACCAAATATATTCATGACAACTCAGCTTCTAGATGCTTCTGTGACGTGTGCAATAGTCTGGCAAGACAGTGGAAAAAGAGCTGATCTGGGCTCAGATGGTAAATTCTCCTCTCCCTGGAAGGGAGGAACAGAGCTATTTCACCTTAAGATCCATGTACAAGCCAAATGCAGCTCTCCTTCTTGTGCAAAAGGAAAAGGCAGGAAGACATCTTTAATGCCCTTGGTTTTCTAGGGTGCTCATCTTCTATTCTTCATGCTCCTTAAGGATTCTGCCTCAACTTCTCTTGTAGAGGTGAGAGCTCTGCAGTTCCTGATTTTGTTGCTGAATTCCCAATTCCCTATGGATCTGACCTGGATCTGGCACTAGCATGCTACAAGAGCACACGCCATGATGTTTGTAAAGTCTTTGTTCTGGCCATTATGGAAATCACGTGGATGATGCTTTGTTCAGCATAAAGTTTGTCTAAAGTTGCCTGTTCCACTTCCTAATAACTAATCTAAACTAGCAAGATCAAAGTTTAGCAAGTTCAGTTGTAAGAGATCAGCTCGTTGTATCATGGGACTCTTTATGTGGTAAGAGATACCCTGAAAATTGGATTTACCTCCCCATTAAATCAGAAAAAGAGGTTCAACATGCCAATAATTTCTTCAAGTAGTTCTCTTTCAAAAGCTTGGTCACCTGATGACTGAGAAGAAATCCTACTATGTGATTTAAGTGATTATTTACAGAGATTAGGCCCCAAATCCTACCTACTAAATTTTCAAACCAGCAAGAGCAAATATCACTATTCATAACAAATCAGCTCAAAATAATGAGTGTGTAATATCATGCTCATTTCAATGGCAATTCATGAACAGAGAAAGGAATGTACCTGCGATAAATATTCCTACAGGTCTCTATCTACACCCTTACATTTGGCTATGAATAAATGGATATAGCAGACTGTATATGGGTATTTACCCATGGTATTTCCCCAAGTCCTCTATATCGAGGGCTTGGTAGCAGGATCAAAACTTTGCCATAATATAATGGAGACTTTTTTATTATTTTAGAAATGTTTGGTCATGTTTTCAACAGACATCCCAGTTACTGAGCTAATGCTGTCATATATATTGCCTAAACAGGAAGGGCTGACCCAAAAACATAAGCCCAGTCTCACATCTCCACATATCTCGCTTGCATATGGCAAACCTGGTTTCTAACATGAAGAAAAAAAAACTATTTGGAATTTTGGAATTCTAAAGTGAATTTTCAGAGTAATAATAGGAGAAGAGATCAAAAAGAAAGAAAATATGGGGATGCTCATCACTAAATTTGGGCAACCTTCCTACTTGCTGAACCAGGAGGAATTCTGGATTCTAAAGCAGGTATCTAAGCTGACATTCAGCACCCACATGTACAGACATTACTTCAAAGCTGATGCAATAAAACAAAAAGATTTGTGAGCTTCAGATGCCAAACTGAGCTAAACAGGAAGAGTGGTTGCTCCTGCTCTGCTTTCAGTGCCACTTTGTAGACAACTGGGCAAATGAGGTAAGTCAATTATTTCAACAAGCTCAGAAGCTCACAATGTGTGAAGAATAAATGCCTACTATGGCATCCAAAGAAAAGAAGTTAAAAGGAATGTGTGAAAACCATAAAGAAAACATGGCACATGCTAGCATACTTTGCTACATCCCAAGCACAATTCCACAGACACCATTTCAACAAAAGATTGATCAAAAATTGTCAGGGCGGAAACTCAACATCAAAATGCCATTTCCATTGTGTAGAGCAATCAGGTTTAATGTAATTAAACATAAAGGGATGTGTTTTGATCCAGAGACCTCTGGGCACTGTTAGTAGCAGAGGCATGAGGACATGGTCTGATGGAGGCATTTTGAGTCACAGAATAATTCAGGTTGGAAGGAACCTGTGGATTCCAAGCTAGACCAGGATGCTCAGGGCCCTGTTCAGTTTATTAGTCTCCAAGTAGCTGAGTACTCTGTTCACAGGCAGGAGCAGCAATGGCCAGTCCCAGACATGTCTGTGTTTCTAAAGCTATCTACAAGAAACCATGAAATCTGGCAAATATTCTTGTTTGCATGAATAGCTGGACAGGTTTTCTAATTTATCCATTTAATTTTAAGATATAGCATGCTCTTAGCATGGGTTCCCAGGAGCAAATCCTATCCTATCCAAACTGTTTCTAATGGAAACTTCCTAATGGTTCTTTACAGCATGAAAGAACATAAGAAGCACATCTAAATAGCTAAACAGAAATCTGTCTGAATGCTCTGAAAGCCAAAATCCTGTCTGATTATAGGCAAGAAACTACTTATGATATAATTAGGGAGGCTTTACTTTGTTTTGTTAATTTTGATCTGACCTCAATTCTGGAAAAAACTCACTTCGACATGTCTCCAGAACTGTTCTGCTATAGAATCATAAAAGATAAACCCTTCAGCTCCAGTGATATGCAAATGAAGACATGTTTTTTAAAAGGATTAACAAAGTTGTTCAAAGCATCTTTTTAGTCTACTCTGCTTCCAAACAAACAATAAACTGTCCACATGCAGTGAGATTTGCTAACCCATAAACATAGCCAAATGGAGGAAGATCAGAACCTTAATGAGTTTGGTCCCCTTTGAATTCTAGCTGTGTCACCAATAATTTCAACAGGCTCTAAATTAAGCACTTTCTGTCTTCAAAGTGCCTTGCAAACATCAACCAATTAATCCCTACAAGTCTCCTCTGAGGTAGGTAAGTAGGTATTGTTATCCCCATTTTACAGTTGGCTGAACACAGTCAGAGGGTTAAGTGATTTGCTGCAGGACACAGATGGAGGTGGGATTAAAACACAAGAGTCACTATGATTCTTTTTAGACGATAGCACTTCTTTTTTTTCCTGCTGACTTTTCTGTGCTGACTTTAGACATATTGGCCTTGTGGCAATACTTAAAGGAAACAAAATAAATTGTCCTTGTTAAAAGCAAGGAAACAGAGAGAAATCTGGCGTTTGTGCTGATAACACTTTTGTTGCCTTATACTGATGTTAAAGCTTTTCCTATAATTTTGTTCTGATATTCAAGTATCATTCCTTTCATAGGGGGACTTATTTCATGTAGCATGGTACTAATTGAAAGCTATATCATGCTCCTTTACAGGTTTTGTCTTTGTGCCTTCAAATAAGTAAATTTAGGTGGCACCCTGACCATAAATTGGGCAGACACTTTCCTTCCAGGATCAGGGTAACAGTTGGTAGGCTTGTTCCACTGCAGCACAGGCAGGAAGAAATGGAGAAAGACAGCTTTGAGAACCAAGAGCAAAGAAAGCCATTAACTGAAACCCAACCCCAGCAAACTGCTTGTAACCATTCTAACAGGCGTAAGATTGATACCTTTCCCACTTCAACAGAAAGATCAGATGGAAAAGGGAGAGCATATCCTTTTCCTCTCTATGTATACAACTTCAGGCCACTTGAAGACCCATTTGTCATTAAGTCAATCCAGTGTATTGTAATAAACTTCTGAGTTTTATCAGGAAGCCACTTTTCAGCTGGCAGCCAATCCACAGCATCGGTTCCCTGGAATACTTTTTAGAATAGAAAAATCGACTCCTCAAAGTTGATGTCTTGCAACTCCTGAGCACATTTTCTGTTAATTTTTCGGATGACACTCCACTTTCAGAAGCCTTCCAGTAAAGGAATTGACATGAACAGAAAAAAGCAGTGAATATTTGAAAATTATTCACTTCCTACTGTGTACTGCAGTCACTTAAACCATATTGCTGGTTATGTATTTTTATGATACACCTTCTCTGTGGCCTGAAAGTATAGCTCCATTAATGCTAAAGAAATAACAACCAATTTATTAATATCTCACTGTAATTAATACATGATGGTATTCATATGTTGCATAAACCAAGGATAGTACCTCCTTTGTGTTGGGTGTTGCTCACAGGTAATGGTCTCATCAAAGTTTTATTAGTTAAAAGTTTACTTTGTTAAATGCACTTGTGAAGTCTTCTAATTAAGTAAATCATTTAACATAGGGTTGTGGTTAAATAAAATGCATTTTCTTTTTCTACTTCTGTGGATGCTGAATCAAAAGAGTATTTTTACTATTAGAAAGGTTTTTTAGTGATGTCTCCTTTTAGAAGGAAAAAAAAGGTTAATGATTCACATTCGACCTGAGGAGTTGGACTCTTAGTATAACAGTGTAAGAACACGTAGGATTTTGACTCTTAGAAGCCGTGTTTTCAGTAATAAAAACATGTATTATATGGGTTAGGAAGAGTCTGATTTTCACAGTAATCCTGTGACCAGGAAAACATGTAATGCAAAACATAAGCTTGGAAATTGCTATTTGCTAGCTCTCTGTCTCAAGAAGATTTGTATCTGACTGAATTACATGCTCTACAGAAACAGCTCCCTTCTTTTATCACTTTGGAAATCATTAACTTGCCCTGGATGGTCCTCCGTGCAACAAAGGAAGTTTTCACATGGATTTTCTGATAGGGGAAACAAAAGAGATCATAGATAAGAAAGCCGCAGTGTGAATGACAGTTTTAGAGGACCTTCATCCAAACAAGCCTCAGTAACATCTCATCAGATCAGTATCATCCCCAAATTTCCCTCCACTCAGCACTACCATACTTCAGGGCTAATCCAGTGAACCATTCCTCAGTTCCAAATTTCTTAGGCTATCTATAAGCGCAAATAACAGAGTGATTGTCCCATGTCTCATTAATTAACATAACCAATTTCTACATCATGTATTTTGCTGTTACAGGTCTATCTGTACAGTAAAATGGAGCTGTGGGAACATCTGTCTGCTTGGGCTGTAATTACACTCACAATTCTGTGCATCCCTCCCCACACGTTCAATGCAGTCCATGCTATCCACCCCAATAAAAAGCAACTCTTAAATACGTCAAACAGCTCTAGAGCTCACATGCATCTATTCTATTCTATTCTATTCTATTCTATTCTATTCTATTCTATTCTATTCTATTCTATTCTATTCTATTCTAGTGTCTTTCACTTATCTGCAGCCATTGCCTCAAGTCACCTGCACTCAGCATATTTTAATGTCCCACACTTTTAGAGAAGGAGCACATTTAGAGAAGGAGCAGTGCACATTTAGAGAAGGAGCAGTGTTTGATCATCTATGCCCCTCCAAGATGAGAATACTTCTCCAAAAAACACATCTGTCAGCCATATGAGTTTTTGGCAAGGTAGAAACCAATCTTTCCTTAAAGCTCACCTCCCCTATGTGAGGCTCCATGTCCTGATTAGTTTTTTAGAACCTGTTCAATATGCATATTTCTGAAAATCTGGTTCACAGGTTGACATGTTTAGCAGGCTGGAGAGCTTTTCCAGAACCATATCTCTTCTGAAAACTGCACAGCAACTGCTGAGCATCCTCCATAAGTGAAAGAGTAAAAGATGATTATTTAGACATGGTCCTACATGTTCATATACAAAACCCCCTCATGTGCTCATTTTTCTGCCTGGTCATCTAATGTTGCGCTGCACATTCTGGGATGACTTGGGGAATGTGTTTTCCTATTTGTGTGTCTAAAAAGTAGTGACCGCATGACAGATTCTATGGAAAATAAAGAATGAATTGCAATAACTATAATTTTGCTTTTAAAGAAGATTTATGGTATCATAAGGTTAGGGTTAGTATCTAAATTTGGGGATTCAGAAGAAGTTTTTTCATTTCTATAGAATTCTAGCATGGCATCCCACAGATTTTTCTGGATATAAAGTAGATACTGACTTTGCTGAAGACTGGTATTTCCTGAGTTATAATCAATTACAGTTTGCTTTTAATGTAACTTGTATGTGATATTCCAGACCTGCTAACAATACATGAACTACTATAAAATTACAGTATAGTTAAAGTACACAATCACTTACTCACTGTGGTGTGTGAGAAAGAGTTCTAGAGCTGTTAGGGGAAGAGAAAGATAGTAACTCTTGCCAAATACTTGAAAATAATATTTGCATTTGAAACTGTTTTAACTAACTCGGAGCATGCAGCTGGTAATAGGGGCATTTAACAATAAAACTTTTGTCAAACTTTAACTTTATCAGCCCTTGAGGCTACGGGGCAATCTGAGCACATCGTTATTACTTAAAGAATATTCTCTCCCTTCTTCTTCTTTCCAAGTCTAAGTGAAATTCTCCAAATTTCAAGTGTAAAGAGTAAATCTAAATAATTGAATTAATTATTCCCAATTTTTTGTTGTGAGTTGTAAAATTGAGGGGACACACACACATGACACACTATGTTAATCAAAATATTTTCTGCAAATTAATTTGCCTTCATGAATATCAACAGTACTGAGACTCCAGAAATAACTGTAAAGGAAATCAATTATTCTCTTTTGTTTCTCTCTATATTTGGGTTGATTTTCTCTTGCAAACGTATCCTATGATTGCCATGTATATTCTACATATATAATTTCAGGCTTTGGGGGCTTATTTCTTGGTTGAGGATTTTTTGGTTTTGCTTTTTTAGTTTTGCTTTTTGGGTTGGTGGTGGTGCTTTTGTTGGGTTTTGGGGTTCTTTTGGTTTTTTTGTTTTTTTGGTGTTTTGTTTTTTTTGGTTTTTTTTTTTTTTTGGTTCGTTGGTTGGGGGTTTTTTGGTTGGGTTTGGGGGATTTTTTTTCTTTTTCTATTATCCAGCTACCTGAAACACATCATCATCAGACTTCTCAGCCAAACCCACAGGTGCCAGAAGAGTTCAGAGGGCAACCTGCAGCCCACTCGCGTTGCAGCCCCTAAAAGGTTGGTAGAACATCTCATCCCTCAGTAGGGACCAGCCCTTGCTTCCTGCCTCTCCCAGGAGCTTCTCTCCCCAGCACGGGGAAAGAGACAACTCTGAGGACAGAGTTGCCTGCATTATGAGCGGTATACAGGACCTCTGCTCCTCCTCCTCCACCACGACTCCGGGACCAGTGACTTCATTCGGAGCCCGCCTGGGGTACCCATGGCAACACAGGGCTCTACAAGACACTTCAAAGAATGTTCTTGAGGAGAAATTCAAAAGCCCGCTTGTATGAACACATCAGTCAGAGGGGGGCAAATGCCCCCGTGAGGAGCGTGGTCCCCGCGGGCGCGCCGGGCAAGTGCAATTCCCATGCCCGGGGCGGCAGACAAAGAGCTGCCCGAGGCGCCCGCCCGGAGCCCCGAGAGCGCGGCGACACCGCCGGGGAGGAGCCAGGCGCGGCTGCCCCGGGGGCGGGGGGCAGAGCGGTAACTTATAAGAGGCGCGTCCCGCCAGAAGAGCCGGGGCGTGTTTGGAGCGGCGGCGAGCGGTGTCATTGCGAGGAAGCGCGGCTGCGGCAGCGGCAACAGCCCGATAGCGCGGAGCCGTCCGATGGCTCTGAGCATGGACAGCAGCCTCGACAGCCTGGATGTAAGTGCAGGGAGGGCGGCCGGCTGCCCATGTGCGCGCTGTTTGCAAACAAAGGTGCCCTCGGCGGAGGCTGCGGGCGGCGGGGGTAGGGACAGTGGAGGGGTCTGCGGGGCGCGGACGGGCAGGGCTCGGCTCTGAGCCCCGGCCGCTGCTGCCTCTGCCTGCAGAGCTTCGGACCTTGGCACAGCTGCAGCCACTGCAAATTCCAGCTGCAGGACTCCGTTCCTTCCCTGGGGCTCTGCTGCTCGGCCGTCAGTTCAAGTGACATGTGGCACCTTTGTGGACTGAAAAACGCCAGTAGCGCAAATAGCTCACATGGGAGTGATGAGAGGGGAAGAAGCAAGGAAGTTTGGAGCGATTTGACTCCAGGGAATGCCATCCCTTCGCCCCGTTGCGCGCCCAGACTTCGGGCTGCCGGCGGGACTGGGAGAGGCGGCAGAGCCCGGCCGTCCCGCCCGCTCTCCGGGCGTAAAGAGGCGGTGTCCCACTCTTCCGGGGACAGCTCCTCTGCCTCGGTTTTGAGAGTAGTTAGGACCAAAAAGGAGATCTCTGGCAAGTTCCAACTTCAGGCCCGCAGTAATGCCCGCGTGGAGCCGGTGCCTCCGCGTGTGAAGCGCTGCGGGACCCTCGGGCGTGCCCTGCGCGGAGCTCGGGGGTCCGCGGGACACAGGGCATGATAACAAAAATCTTAAAACCCGAGGAACTGCACATAGCCAGATGGCACTCTCCCGCCAGCATTGCTTTGAGCGCGGTGGTCAAAACCGTTGGTGGTTTCCTGACGCGCTTTCGTGCCCTCTCCAAATTTCGGTTCCTTTTTTTACCGCTATTCTCACTTGGTCCGTCTGGCTGCAGCCCCGCGCCGGCGCGCTCGCCCCCTGCCCCGCAACCGCAGAGGGTGGGGAACAAAGGGAGGGAACGTGGCCCATCGTGGTGACCCTCCACGGGGTTTGAGTTCCCCTGATTAAGGTCACCTCTCTCTTTCTTTCTTTCTTTCGGGCTTTGGGGATATTTTCCTTGTCTGAGTATGTGGAGCTGTCAATTGCTTCTCAGCAGGGAATTCTTGCTATTATTTATCCTTTATTACATCAGCCGAGGGTACCTTCTCTATTTCTCCTTGACCCCATTCTCTTAATGAGAAGGGACTTTGGAGCAGGAGCATTTCTAAGTAAATTTTTTTTTTTTTTTATAGCTCTCTATTGTAAGAGTTAAATGTGATAGGTCATGGTCTGTGTGGACAGACCTCTCGCATCTGGCACTTTCTGGGCTCTCCTATTTGTAGTGCCTATCTGATTAGAGCACTGAAGTGTCCAAAACCAACGATATTTCTGGGAATAGCTATTATCTTTCTTTGCTCTTTCATGCCCTAACCGTAGCAAGATCTTACTCCTCAGAGAAAGGCAAAGGAAATTTTTAAACTTATTCTTATTTGCTGTGTATTTTATACATGCATATGTAAACATTGTATTAGTTTTCAAAAAGTTTGCCCATTTGTGATGGTGGAGACTGTTCAGGCAATTCTTCACATATTGTCATATAGAGCAAGTTTTTGCAGAGGAGCTAACTTTTTTTTTTTTCTTTTTTTTAGCTGTCATCTGGGTTATTAATTGAATTTTCTGAAAATGGCACAGATGAGATTGGTTCGGGTGACTATGGAGACTATGAAGAGCCATGCTTTCAGCATGAGAATGCCGATTTCAACCGGATCTTCTTGCCAACAATCTACTCCATCATCTTCCTAATGGGAATAATCGGCAATGGATTGGTTATTATTGTTATGGGCTACCAGAAAAAGCAAAGAAGCATGACTGATAAATACAGGCTGCACCTCTCTGTGGCTGACCTCCTTTTTGTCATCACCTTGCCATTCTGGTCTGTGGATGCAGCCATAAGCTGGTACTTTGGGAATGTTCTGTGCAAGGCAGTCCATGTCATTTACACAGTCAACCTCTATAGCAGTGTCTTGATTTTGGCCTTCATAAGTTTAGATCGTTACCTGGCGATAGTCCACGCTACCAACAGCCAGCGCCCACGAAAGCTGCTGGCTGAGAAGGTGGTGTATGTAGGCGTGTGGCTGCCAGCTTTGCTTCTGACAGTGCCCGATATTATCTTTGCCAGTACCAGTGAAGTAGAAGGAAAGTATCTCTGTGATCGCATGTACCCTAACGAAAACTGGCTGATCTCTTTCAGATTCCAGCATATCTTGGTAGGACTTGTCTTGCCTGGTCTAATAATTCTGACTTGCTACTGTATTATTATATCTAAGTTGTCACACTCCAAAGGCCACCAGAAGCGCAAAGCCTTGAAGACCACAGTTATCCTCATCCTCGCCTTCTTTGCCTGCTGGCTGCCTTATTATATCGGCATCAGCATCGACACCTTCATCTTGCTGCGAGTCATCAGACACCGCTGCAGCTTGGAGACCATAGTGCATAAATGGATCTCCATTACAGAAGCCCTGGCATTCTTCCACTGCTGCTTGAATCCAATTCTGTACGCCTTCCTGGGTGCCAAATTCAAAACATCAGCTCAAAATGCCTTGACATCAGTTAGCAGAGGATCAAGCCTCAAGATTCTTTCAAAAGGCAAACGTGCAGGACATTCTTCAGTTTCTACAGAGTCTGAGTCTTCGAGTTTCCATTCCAGCTAACACTGCTCCTCACCATCATTTTATAAAGAGACACTTTAAAGTTGCGCAAGATTTCAGACAATTAAGACTGACCATAATGTACAGATTTATTTACAGTTGGAATTTTATATTGTTTCTTCTAGTCTCTGTGAAGTTTAATTGACTTATTTATATAAAAAAACCTTTCGTATTGATGACAAACTGTCTAGGCAGGTCCTGTGGACAAGTGGTTGGTTCACAAAAGTTTTAGTGACTGTCTGTATGTATAGATATGTGAACTAAACACTGGATTGTAGCAAAGTGACTGTTAAAAGTTTAGAAAATATTTCTCTGTTGTTTATATGTAAATGTTTTTGGTGTTGCTGTTATTCTTAAAAGTTTGGCTGGATATTTTTACCTTACTACAAGATGTTTGGTTTACAATAGCTTAACTCTGCTGTAGAAATGGCACTTATAACCAAAGCCTCCTCTGTTACATGCTAGGGTTTTTCCCTCCATTCTCAGTAATTGATTGTTTGCAAAATTTTCTGTTCAAGGTAAAATAAAAGTATATGAAAAAAAGTTATTTTGAGTGGTATTTTCAATTCTAGTTGAATTTTTCTCAGTGCTTTTATTTACAATTCTATGTACACAATAATGTCATAAAAAATTGCATGTCTTGTGAAAAGCAGGAAAATTAGTTTCAGTAATACCAATTATCAGTTGACGCCTCTGAGTTCCATGTCATGTTTTTTCACCAGAACACATTTATTCCAGTTAACATTATGTTTAGAATTACTTAAACTATCACTTAAAGAACTTTTTGAGGCAAAATATCTGTAAGTGAAAACCAATCTATTTAAGCAATTGCTAAAGTTTACAGCCCCAGGAGTCAAACTCTTATTACTGCAAGTGCCTAACCTTTATGCCATGCATATAAAGCCAATCAACATTTCTTCAGCCTTTTGCTGTTCTTCTAAATTTAGTTTCATATGTTAATAGTAATCAAAAGTAGCTGAATCAAAGTAATTTTTGACTAGAAATAAAGTTATTCTATTGAAGTGTATTTGCTCTGAGGAAGATAAGTGGTTTTCCTCTATAGAACTTTCCATATCCCATCTATATCCAGATTTTCTTAAGGTAATATTATAATCTTCACGTTATTTTTAAAAACACAGAATGTGTGCCAGTTCCTGAAAATATTTTTAGTAGGAATCAGCCACATTATACAACTTCCAACAATTAATGCTGAAGTCTTAATTGTCTAGTTTATGTCTTCACATTAGCAGAGTGCACTCACAAGTAATGGGAAACCCAAGAGGACAGAGCCATTGAGAGTATTTGTATGTTCTCACATTAAAAAACCAAACACAACTGTTACTTACACATAAAAATATATAATAAAGAATTTGGAAATCAAAAAAAGCAAAAAAGTAATATCTACTAGTCATACAGAGCTGAAATAGGAAACATGGCTATTGCAGGGATATTATCCAAATTTTTCATAGGTGCAGCACCCTAGTGATTTTGTGGAGCAAATACCACTATGCTAAACTATACATTAAATTCCGTGTTTTACATTAGATATTTTCATAAATATAAGACCTTTCTGTTTTCAACTTCCCTTCTCTCGAGTGAGGAGGCTGCAACCTTGGCTGCATCCTGCACTCCTTCCCTTGCAATGACAGTAGTAATCATCTGATTCTGTGTTGAGCTGATTCAGTGCTGAACCAGCACAAAACCTGGCAGAAAAATAGGTAATTTTCAGCAATATAGTGACTTGAATGCATTCTATGAGGAATGCAATAAGTACTACAAAAGTGCAAGATTTTGTTACCTGGAGCCGGCAAAGGGAGAGAAAAGTGAGATAAAATGAAACGGACACAGATTTCCTCCCCCACTTCTAGCAACTAAACTTTCAGATTAGTTAACTCTAATGTGTGTTTTCATTCAACATAAATTAAGAGCAGAAAAGATGCATTCTCAAGAAACAAGAGGTCTCACATTGATCAAGTTGTTCCTCCTAAACAGGGCTGAAAAATGAGGAAAACGTGGCAGAGGAGCAGAACTCCTTAAATGGTTTATTTTTGTTGTTCGTTTGTGTGTTTTCTTAATTTAGTGCAGGTTTCCCCATGAAGAATTTGCTGTTATAAATTATTCTGATTTTCAGCCCAGTCCAATCAATCACAGTGATTTAATTGCACTTATAAAATACTTACAGGCTATCAACATACTGCTGCTTATTTGTGGAGGAAATGTTTAGAGCCCGCAGCATTAACTTAGATTATTCCCATTATGCTTCAGTCAACCAACTGCTACCTCAAGCAGAGTTAACAGGAAAGAGGGTGCAAGAGAGAATAAACTCAGCAGTCATGTTACTGCCAAAGACCACTAAAAGGACACTAAATAAACAACAGAAAGAATTTGTGTAGAAAATAATTTAGCAAAATCTAAAAAAATTAATGCATGCCCCAGAGGGATGATTTTTATAAAACTGCCATTGTTCTCAGTAGAATTAATGAATCTATGGACAGAAGAATGTCTTGGAAAGGAGTTGTAAATTCTTTGTGGTTTTGCTTCAGCAAGAAAAATAAGTCAAAAGCCACATGTATTTATTTCTAAATAATTTTATATACCCATAAATACGAATATAATATATATTTGCACTGTTTACAGAGCAAATATTTGCAAATTGAATGAAGTTGTCATCAGGAAACATAGAAAGAAATCATGAATCTGTCTTTTTACCTGTGATTAAGTCAGAGAAAATAGCTATTCCAAATATGCCATGTTGGTAAAAAGTATTCATTTACTCCATTTCAAAACAGAATCACCTTCAAGCTGAATTTTTGTTCAGGCTGTGACTTTTTTACATCTTTGGGAAGCAAAAGTGATCCCAGTAAATGCACTTGTAAAAGCATAAATTCAGTGACAAAGGTGAATGAACCTAATATTGTAATTTATACATTGGACAAGTCCACACAGACCAAGAACTTTCCAAAGTTTTCTAAGGGACTTTCCAACTATTTTTCCAAATTGTTCCTCTCTAGCATACAGAATAATCATGACATTCCTCAAGATATACACAATGCATAGTCTCAGCACTTTCTTGAAGTCAGAAAAAAATAGCTGTGTTCAAGTAACTTTAAATATGCATCTCCAGACACAGAACGGAGAACAAATGTGAGTTTGGCTACAAATCACTGAGTATTGGTTGCAAACCAGTTTAAAATGTTACGTGGTAGTTTACTAGATTTATCATGTATTTATGAAGACTCTTTCCACTGAATTCAGGCACTAAGTATTTTGCTATGGTTGTTGCAATGTGCCAACAGCAATGCTGGACTAAAACATGGATATTCACCTAATACTATAATGCACACATTTTGAGTGCCTAAGATTAAATAGAAATCCTTTGGATCATGCAAGGCTAAACCAAGAACAGAACATGTACATGAACTTACTTTTGCTTCCTCTGAAATGCTGTTGTGAAGTAAAGTCAGAACACTTAAAGCAATGGGGTAAAATGCCACTGTAACCCATTATTAGTGTGGTAATTCATTATTTGTAGGTGTATTTTTGCTCTGTCTGATCAGGGGGTACCAAGCCCACATCAGAGGAGCAAGTGAGAAGCTGAGGGGTGTAGTGAGAGAATGCACACTGAGGGCAGTGAGCAGGGAGGAGTCACTTGCTGCTTTCTTAGCCAGTTTTATGACATAATCATTATATAGGGGCTTGAACTTCTATGCATATACATAAATCAAAACAAAATCACCATGAAAATAAAAAGGAAGTAGCAGTAATAACATGGAGCCATTCATGCAAGTGAATGGTTTATCTTACGATGGTTGTGCTCTAGTTGGACAATGTACAAAGTGACCACCTCTAGATGTTTGGTTGAAAAGGCCATTTTTTACATTGTTTGGGAAAGGAAACAGCATGACGAGGAAGTACTTCCTTGATCCAGGCATGCCTCCAAAATCCCCTAACAATGGAGTATTCTCATATTCTCATAGTGCTGAAACTTAGGAAACACTTAAGCAGATAGAGCCCCAGAGGTTTTTGCTCAAAGGATGCCACTCCCTCACTTTATGTTTTGAAAGAGCTATACAGACTCCTTTTCACAGCCATAAATCACATGTCAATTGAAATTACATGAGCACTAGGATTATTGCTTATAAAGAAGGCACAGATTTCTTAAAATCCTTTCTCTTAAGGCAATAATTTTTCTGTCATTTTAATTTTCTCTGAAAATCTTGAATCTTCAAAGGATGAAGTTTAAAGAGAATTCCTATTAACAATTCTCTTACTATCTTCCCACCATTCTAGTTCTAACAAGACACACAATAAAACAATGCTATACTTAATGTTTTGAAAGCATATTTTAATACAAGCAGATTATAAGCATACTTTGTGTTTGCTTATTTATATATATGAAACATAAATATATCTACATGGATATGATGATGTAGATTACAAGCACCATTTTCAGTTGCTGATACAAGTGATCCAGGTTCCAGCACAGCTACCACTGGCTTCAGAGGAGTCAGGGTTCATTACACATGTAGCAAGTATTGATTAAAACTACTATTTTCTTGAAAGGACAGATAGCTTCAGTGACAAACTCCAACTGAATTCAGAGACAGCAGGGTACCTAAAGAATTATGCTTCCTGCAGTGTACCACCTTATAGCCCTTATCAATTACAAATGAAGATCACAAGTTGGTGATTTCAGTTCAGTCAGAGATGTACATGAAACTAAATCTTTCAGTACGGAGCAGGTGGAATTGTTCTGCTGAACATAACAGAAATAAATTTCTTGCGAAATGCTTCTCTCTAACTGAAGGCTTGCAAGCTTCGCACACCCAGCTATCAGGTCTTGCAGTAATTTGTCTTCAGTGGCACACTGTTTGAAAGAAATGGGTCAACATTTAAAATATCCTTGTCTTTTGGAATTCACACTAGGAACAGATTTTCACCACACAAACATGTCAGAGTAATTAGTAATTATGAAGGATTTTTGAAGGGTTACACTGCAAAGAGCTCTTTGGCTTCTGTTCTGGTTTGGTTTTGACATGGATTTTTTTGCTGTTGATGCTGCCTTTTGTTTGTACTACCCACTTCTCACAGCCTCTATTCTAGTTAACTTTTCCTTTAAATATATATCTTCATAGAATTTTAATGGCTCTGTTCTGTTAAGACTACACACAATATCCAGGACAAACAAGAAAAAGTAAAAAGAAACTCTTCAAACAAAAGAAATTACAGCTTTCACAACTGTTTCTATGTCTACGTGTTTATATGGTTTGGGGTTTTTCCCTTGGGGAAAATATTTAGTATTTAAAATGTGTTTAAAACCACTGATTCTGCCAAGCCTGAACACGAGTTCACCAAAGAGAATGGTATGCTTTGGTATGCTTTATAGTAGAAGATGAAACTGGGACCGGAGCGTCCACAGATCATCTCCATCTCTAAAATCTGTGGGAAGCAAGAGAGTAATTCTGGTGTTTTTATAGACATGTTTTATTGTGATAGCAATAGATGTGTCTTGTCAACATTAGGTTCATTGCAAGCCTGAAATCTATTATTCCCACTCTTCGTGGGAGGAATTACATCTCATAAAAGTGTTAAGGTCACTGTTGGAACTCAGTACAGGAATGCATTGATAAGAGAAGCAAGAGTCTAACAAGGATACAAGGGAAGAAGGGATTCTTGTACAAGGGCAAGGTTCACATTAGATTTAATTTGACAGCAAAGGAAATGTAGAGTTCTTGTCCTCCCCTGCCCCTCAGCGTTCACCACCTTCCTTTCCAAGGTCTTTCAGGTCATGCCCCCATTCTGCTTTGCTTGCTCTCTTTCTCCCCAACTCCATTGAGGTGGTCCCCTAACAGAGCTTTCCCACATGGAACTGGGCACTAATAACGCACTGACACAAGGTAACTGAGCTCATCTACTAATCAACAGGACAAAAAGCAGCCTTAAACCTCACAGTCCCCTTCCTTCTCTTCTTTATCGTTACTTATGCAGACCCCTCAGCCTCTGCTCATGTGACTCCTTGGCAAACCAGTTCAGCTCTTGAAGACTGGAGTTTCACAGGAATTTGAAGCAATCAGACTCCTCTATGGGGAAGATCTTCAGACTCCCTCCCTCCTTCCCTCCNATCTTCAATACTCTGATTCTAAATCCTGGACCTGTTGCCTGCTGTGCATTATCTATTGAATAAGTCACACTTCATTTTGAACAGACTTAATTGATTAAATAGACAGTATATTTTTTTTAAATGTATTTTATACCATTTTAATGAAGTTAGCTCAGAAACAGGGCTGATTACACTCAAGATAAAAAAGAAAGCAATCAGACATGTGGCTAAGCAAAGAAAGAAAAGTAGTTACTTTTTTCACTTTTTCATTCAGCTGCAATGAGCTCTTAGTTTGACTCCTGTTTTGTAAAGCCCACCGGCCACAGAAAATGACCAGGAGGAAATGAATGGATCTCAGCCAGCACAGTGAACTGAACTGTCTCACTAAGAAGTCAAAAATCAGAGCAATTGCAAGACAGAGGGTGGATTCATGCACCTGGGAGCTGTCAGGGGAGCAAAGAGTGGGACCCCAGCTTTGGGGACCAGCGAGTTGTTAGACCAGTTTCGCTATCTTGTCAAAACTTCCTTAAGTAAACAGCCAAACTGTTAAACAAACACACGAGTTCTCAGGTAGGGGGCAAGAGGTTAAAAAAGTATGGAAAGAACAGATGCCCCTCATTAAGGGAAGTGAGCCCTGTTTGCTCCTTAGGTAAAATATCATTACCTATTGGCTACGTGATCATGGTCCGGCAGAGCACTTTTCCATGAAACAAAGCTCAAGGAAAAGGTCTTGAATAAGTGTTTTGAACTTAAGAGATCTGTAATAGATCTCAATGATCAACCATGTTCTTGATTATATTGCTCATCAGATTTAATGTAGCTATTTAAGACCCTGCAATTTTACATTCATATATAGAGTCCACAGGACTTTTTGAATGAGGTGGATATTAGTGCGATTTTTAAAAGCAGAATACTTGAAAAGCACAGAGTAGGTCTTTTCCCATTTAACAATCACTAAAAAAAGGCCAAAAAACCCACAAGAAGGCACTTAGTTTGAGTATTATGCTGTGATTCTCTCCTTAACTTATCTACTAAGGAAAGCAGCTGCCTCTTGGTATGAAAACTGCTTAGGAAAAAACAGTAGATCCCTGCTTCGAAGGAAAACTTAGTTTCACAGAAGAAATGTCAGCCCAGTCATGATGAAGCCAGACTAAATATGCTCAGATTGTATAGTCTGAATGTATGGAGCTATACGGCTCTCCTAATATTTTGCAATAAAGGGGAGAGCCTGGCAAGTGCAGGAATATTCAGCACAGTGTATTCACCAGTCCAACAGTTTAACCGTACTTCAGCCCAGAGAATAAACAGAGCCACAAATCCTTGAATCCACTCACTCCTGCTTCTTCCTACAAGCTAATACGGAGGGAGTATTACGAAATGTTCTTAGTAGCACACGCTTTACACGTATTCTTTCAGCCGCCAGCCAAACTGGGGCCCATTGTGCCCTCTACAAGCCATGTCCTGAGAGGAACATGGGATTGAACTGCTGAGGTGACACTGACTGAGCCCACAGTGGTGCTGTTGGGTGATATTAGCCGAGGTAATATCAATGCAGCCAGGGAAACAGCTGCGATTACCTGTCCCTTTATTCATCCCGGCTGTCCTGACCACTGGGCTATAGAATTAGTTTCTCTTCGACTTGGTGAATATTTATTTATGCAAAGTTCAACATTTTCAAAAGGACTCACAAGACAAAAGCACCCCATCAAATACAACAGCATGGTGATTAAGCACCTCCCGAGAGACAGTGGCTCTCAGACTGCAAGGAAACCCGAGCTTTTGCCCCGATGTCCCTTGACAAGGGACATTGTTTTTGCAAGAGGGCTCCTCCTCTTGCTCTTCAATGTTTTGTGTAGAATTAAAATAGCACCTATAGGAGTAAGCACTGTCCTCGGAAAAAGCTGAGAAGTGCTTTGTTTATGACTTCTGCCGGGGGTTAGGCAGATCTACTTTGTCAACTGGCACTATCCAGTCTGAAAGCGTTCTGTGCATTAGCAGCAACAGATATCTGGGTATCAGATCTGCTAGGAATCCACAAAAGCTTCTTAAGGTTTATGTTTACATTTAAGTGTCCATATCATTTGTAGAAACATAATGTGTTGTAGTCTAGCTGTCAGTAAGTGGAGTCTAGAACACTACAGAACTCTGTAGCACCTAAAAACAGAGCTGTAGAGGATATTCACACACCAGACAGAAACAGCTCCATCGTGTTTTCCTTCTCAGTCTTTTCACAAACTCCATCAGCGAACAGACAGCTCATCCTAATGAGCTCCTCGGCCACTGAGGTACACTTAATCCTGAATCAGCAAAACCTGATACTAAAGCTCAGCTGCTTGAAATGGAATTATTTTCTGATGACCA
>VZTN01000888.1:42555-57791 GCA_013400515.1 Erpornis zantholeuca
ATGACCAGACTTAATCCAACCAAAGGTCAGGACAAATAAAAAAATGCTGTCAGCTCAGGACTTAATGATATATTCTTACCTCTGTAGACCTATAATTTCTCTAGATACCTAAGAGGTCATGTCAATCCTAATGTCTCCCAGTTTTATGAATGCAACCATAAGCCCCTTTTAAATCAGATTACAAATGATTATTATAACTCTAAATCAAGAGAAAGGCTCACCATTTTCTCTAATTGGAAAGTCTAATTTAATTATAATTATTTTCTTTCCAGATGCTTTGTATTTGTTCCATTACATTACAATAGATAGTCTGGGTTTATGGAAAAGAAACAGTTAATTGTTTATGACTTGGAAAGGATGAGAAATTGGTTCACATCTGCTGGTGTAGCCACACTTCAGCCACACTCCTACTGTGTCTAAAGTGCAGGTACCTTCATATACACTACATGGTGGCTTCATTTCTAATTTGAAATAGGTGAAAAGATGGTCTAAACAGAAAACTTATGTTCTGACATTTTTTAAAGATCTTATTTGACCTAAAATAGGCAATTCATAAAACCATCAGAAGTAAAAAGCTAATAATTCAAGATTTACAAGTCAGTGGGCACAAAGTGGAAAATGGTAATGTATTCAATATCCCAGCCTGATCTTGCACTGAATTAACATAAATTGACATAGCCTCCAAAGCAAATCTTGTCAACATCACTTTGCCTTATTAAAATAATTGTGGTATCTATATTATTTTTGGTTTTCAGATTTCCAAATATGAAATAAGCCAAATCTATATTCTGTGTAGCTTAGCTGAATCTAATGTTTAATTATTTATTAGATATCAAATGTATAACATCTGTGTAAGAAGGCTGACATATGTTAGGACCTTTGACTTTGATATATAAAAAACTGTCTGCTGAGTTAGGAAATTAATTAGATAAACATGAATACAGCATTTGTATTCTTCTAAGTCTTTGCTTCCCTAGAGATGAGGATGATGCTTATACAAAGCACACAAGAGTGAATGTATGAGTGGATCCCTTTTTGTCTTTGAATTAACAAGGTTCTGCTTTATGCTTTCTTAATTTTTGGCGGATGGCTTTCATAGTTTAAGGATTTCACAGTCTAAAGGTTAATTCATCTTTCTTCTCTTAAGCTGTTTCTGAGACTCTGCCAATATTACAGAAACTACACCAGTATAACTTCCTAGATTTTTTTCACTGGTGTAAATTTTGTAGGCAAGGTCTCAGGCAAGAACGTACTTCTGGAAACATACGTTTGTCTGCTTAATACATCTGTGCAAGCACACAGACACACACCCACAAATCCAACTGATTATACTTTGGGTCATAATCTCTTATTTTGATAGGGAACTTCAATTTCATTTATCTTCCCGGCTGTACTTTTGAGTTGGCACTCATCTAAAACTTGCTTCTCCAGCTGTTTGTTATTCTACTATATAATAACAAATAGTTTTGCCTAACATTCTTCAGGAAGCCTATACAAAGGTATTTCCTTTTTCTCAGCTAGATAACAAATTTAGTACTTTATAAAATAAGGCAAGGGTCGCAGTTGATCTTCTGGTGAAAGTGCAGGTCCATGGCAGTGTTTTTCTTCTAGAGATCCCTCAGTAGAGAACCAGAGGGGTTGATGATTTTTGTTACAACTTTGCAATAGAACAGGAGTAGTTTATAGACGAGGATACAAGGTTGTGCCTATTCTCACCACTGAAAAGTTATCATCTTCTTCCAAATAAGGCTGCCTATAGTAGCTATATCCAAGGAAACTGTGCCAAGAGCATCAAACAGCGTTCTTTGCCTGAGTAGCACCCATAGTGACATGCATGCAAAAGAACTCTAGCTTTTTGAAAAAGCAATCCCGAATAAAAACTCTTCTCATTCAAGATAGAGGCCTTAAGGAACATCCTGCATGTTAACAAACATCTTTAGATAATGCCGAGTTTGATGCTCATTTCCTAGTTATTCACAGACTCTCTTAAATGGAGCTCTTTCACTTCTGTGGCTTAGCCTAAGGAAATCCTGCAAGAACAATGTGTGACTGAAACACACACAGGTTTCCCAAATGGTAGCAATACCCATTGATGCTGCTTCAGATAGCACCAAGACAGCAAGTTCTAATACAAGCTAAACAAGAGAGGGGCTTGTTTGTATAGGATTGATTTGGGTTCAAGCTTTTTTCCTTTCAATTTGCAGTATATTATGTAAAGTGTCCTACAATGAAGAAGTTATTTAGCTGCCAAACTACATTATTTTTCCTCAAGTATGTCAGTTGACAGAATTTCAAAACCACCAATTGCTTACTCCCCAAATAAGCATTCCCACTTACTCCCTTTAGTAAAGTAGCCTGGAATACACTTGCAGATGCTGAAGATCTGGTAATAGAAAGAGAAGTCTTAAATACTCTATCTCTAAAATCAGATACCATGGTAATGTAACAGTTTTATTAATTAAGGTTGATTTATGCTGTAGAAGATGCCTGGTTTGACGCTCCTGGAATTTGTACAACCTCTAAACATTTACAGAAAGATAGCTACACTAAATATGTTACAGCTTTCCTGGGACTACCTCTGTAAACAAAGGAAAATCCTTAGGACCCCTGCATTTTCCTGCTGAAGTCATCAACAGAGTAGAAGTGATTCCAGTACGTGGACATCTTTCCATAGTACAATAGATTCAGACCATTAATTCATGGTCTAAATAAATCTAAAATCTAAATCTACCTCCTTCTTCTTTATTTTTATGGCATTATCCAGTCTCTTCTTCAGTCACAGTCTCATTGGGGCTGTTGCAGGTACCTTCTCTAGGCAGAGCATCCCTACTGTCATTTTATGCTGTTGTGTTTCCTGTTTTGTTATTGCCCTTATTGCGCAGTTTCCTCAACAAAGAGGGCACATAACCTTTTTGTGTTCACAGTAGGCATTACACAGCACACAGCACTACCTGCATGTTTGTGGATATTCCTGGTTATCTATCTTCCCCAGAAGATCATATTGATCAGCCAAGCAACTCCTAAAACACCTTAAAGTCTAGATTACTTGTTCTATTTCATTTGCGAATTCACATTATTTCTCTCTTGAGATGCTTAAGTCACATGATTCTAGGAAAGTCGTCTAGGTAGTTCTGATTAATTTTTGTTTCAGATAGTGGGGGCTTTTCAGCAGAGTGACTACAGTGAGCCCTGTGTGGTTAACTGATGTGCTGAGAAAGAGTGATATATTGCAGAGTAAAGTATTGAGCAGGAAAGCTATAACAATGAGTTACTCAGAAAATATCTGTAATTCACCATGTTTATTCCTTCCCTTTTTATACATAAAAATTCTTTGGAGCTTATTTGTTCAAACATTAAAATGTATCCAGCTTTAAATTCTACTTCAAAATCTCACATCTCTAGTTATAAGTCAGTGCTACTTACAAAGAGCAATGCTCATTTACCCATCAGGCACTTCTAAGCACATCTTTGGATGTTGTTGCTGTTGTATAGTTGAGCTATTTGTCTTAAGTAAAAAAGTGGCATCTGTATGCAATTTCCACTTGGCACCAGTATCTCCTTTTGATGACAGTCTGTACTGTTTCCCTTTCTTCTTCCAGTCTCTCCAGCTGCAGGACCCAGATGTCAAACTCAGGAATGTATTTTTTCCCCAGCAGTGCTATCTGATTCTGTTGTTGGCACCTCTGCTCGTGGCTGCTCTGAAGCTGCCTGTGTGCAACTTCCCAAGTTTAAAATGCAGACAGTGTTTTCTTATTTATATGCTAAAACCTTTTCGGTTGCCTTAATTATGGGAACTGAATATTATATATTCATCAGATACACAAACATACAGATTCCATTATTTATGATATTGGTTTCATGACAACTGTTATGCTTCTGTAACCAGAAACTGGAAGGCAAGAAGAAAGCTTCAAAAAGTGCTAATGAGACATCAAAAGTAGTTGCTTACTTTCAATAACTGATCCAAACAAAGAAAGGTAAATATAAAGCTATCAAAGGGTGATTGATGAGAATAAAAAGTAAGGTAGAAAGGAAAAGGTGAAAAAAGGATTGCATTAAAAAGGAATGAACAGCAAAGAGACGAGGGGAGAATAAAATACGTTAGAACTGTCTAAAACCATTGTGCCACATGTCTCCAAAAAGTGAAGTTCTTTAGAAAAGAACCAAGGCAAAAACTTATTCCAATTAATACCTTTCTGTAATTTTCTATTTTTTCTTTCTCTTAGTTTCATGTTTTCCTCTTGGGGACATTTTGCTGCAGTATTTGACTCTCCATCACAAAGACAAGGTATTTGTCTCCCAGGGGCTTTGCTGTAGCCTGCTGCCATACAGTGACTGGTCAGGAACCAGATGTGTCAGGCAGCTCACATCCTCCTGCAGGCACCTGACAGCAGCCGTGTGCTCACTCTGCTGTACTCTATGTGACAAAGGAATCTTCCTGTCTACAGAGCCCTCAAAGAGCTACATTTCTCTCCCCCTGCATGAATTTTCTCATCTAATGTAATAAACATAAATTTGAGACAGCTTCCATCTTACACAAATTAATAGTACCAATTCCTCTATATTGATGCACATATACTCAAAAAACAGCTTATAAAGACAAAAGAATGGTGTTTTAACAAACTCCTAGTCAAGAAACTAAGCATTGCTAGGTTAAAAGAGCTAACTTGAAGGATAAGAGAATAGATGCTAAGGGCTGAATCCGTTTATTACTATAAGGGAGTGGTAAGCAGTGAATAACCCCAGTCAGGCAGATAGATAGACTGAAAAGTTCAGAGATAAGAAAATATTAATATATTTTTATAAATATATATAACTACATAAATATTAATACAGAATTCTATTCTCTTGACAGCCCACCTGATTTCTATCTCAATGTATCTGTTGGACATTGAACACTGAAGTGATAAAGTGCATGTAATTCATGTTTTACAAATTAAAGAACCATGACCAGAAGTTTAAGGATTCAAATACCAAGAGAGAACTAGCTTGAAATCCAGGGGAAAAAATTGTTTACAGGGACTCATGCATTTAAACAATTAATAGATTATATTTATGTTGCCATTCTGTCTGGCAAAATGCCAACACCACAATTCCTTTTCATGATTTATGTATGTTTATGTGCACAGGTATGGAACAGGTTCTCTATGAGGAACAGAAACATACACAGGAGTTTACAGCTATAGATAGATAGACAGATAGACCAATCAACCATTGAATTACACTAAAAATTAATAGATAAGAGAGTGCACAACCAGGCTGACATAAGAATGAGGGGGCATCAGGTTCAAGCAGGCACTGCTTCATAGTACATAGCTAATCTGTAGAACTAAAAGATGCTAAAAGTTCATAGGGACACAAAAAGTCCTATCATAAAATTAGTGGAAGAAAATCCAGCCTGGACAATTAATTGCAAAGAGGCCATACCTGGCTTTAGGAGCTCCTGCTCTGAAAACTACTGGAGGCTGGGAGAGCATTTTGGGGAAATAGCACTATATACTCACTGTCTTCTCACATGCTTTCCTGTACTCTGATGCTGGTCAGTGCCAAGACAAGACAAACCTTTAGTCTGACAAGAGAAGTTGTTCTTACGTTCAGTTTTTGGAATTTGACCAATCTTACTGAAATCAGTTGGATGTCTAAATTCTAATACACTGCAGGTCTGAACACCCAGGTTTTTGTAGAAACAATCAAGAGAAAGCGTAACTTACTAAAAGACACAAAGAGACTTCCTTCCTTTTTTTTTAACAACTTTAAAAAAAGTTACTAGTGGAGGGACTGAGCACGGGAGTTCTGTGAGAAAGGATGAAGCAGTTTCACAAGAAGGCACAGAAAGCAGGAAGACAATTCTGCTACATTTGGCACTAGAGAAAAAGCTAATGAGGCTGAGGCTGAATGGCAGAACCACATTCCTGGAATGAGACTGTGGCATGATTGTTGCCCTCCTACATGGGATAATAGGAGTCAGGTTTTTTTAGTTGGATTCACTTGGTCTGTCCAGATTCAGCAAATATGTCCCACTTTTCAGCACAATAATTTCAGCACTCTTACAGAAATGTGCACCTATGCACCCTCAATCACCAGCCCTTTTTGAAAATGTATTCACAGTGATGTTAGGAACATGCAAAAGCCTCAATTACAGCTGAGTTAACTCAAGAGTTATCACAGCTGAGACTAAAACACAGCTGCAGACTGCAGGAGCAGTGTCCATAACTTACAGCATAGTGATCATGACAGGCAGAGGGTTCAACAAGAAAGGGAATGAAAAAATGGTGTAGGAAAAAAATGGTGTGGGAAGGTAAATTCTGATATTTTTGTCCTGAAGGTGAAAACAAAGAAAAATATTAAGAGTACTGCCAAGCACAGAATACACTGACAGAATACATTTTACCTGAAGAGAAAAAAACTACTTCAGTCACAAGTACATTATCCTTACTTCAGAAATGTTTGACTTCAGCAGCATGACAATTTCTAATTATTCTTGTAGTTCTTCTTACAAATAAACTTACAGAGATGAGGAGCTCCTTGGAGTTTGTGATCAAACTGTCAGAAACAGCCAGCTACACTTGTAAATGTGGAAACTGAAAATGTTGTCATACAGATGGAAAAGGAAAGCATGCATTTTATTACCTATTTTGCATTTAAGAGACAAAACTATGACACCTAATCACAGGTAAGATTAGGGAGAGAAGACAAAGACAATGTATTTAAAATTTCTAAGGAGATTGTCACACTCTTTGTTTACTATAATTTTTTAATACAACAAGGTTTTATACAAGAGGGAGACAAGGTCTTACATGCCTTCTCTAAGAGCTGGAACAAATTCAGGAAGATATCAGCTTTGACCAACCCTAGCTTATTGTAATTACCTTGTTTGCATTGTGCTTTATCTTCCAGAGGACCACCAGGCAGAGCTGAAGATATGAGAAACTTTCCCCTCAGCAGCTGGAATATACATAACAAGAAACCAGAAAGCAGACTGCCAAAGAGTGGCTTTTCTTTTAGGTCCTGAAGGGAAGATCAGTTTCAAAGTACCCGCAAATCCTGGAAGGAGATTGCTCCACAGTTCTCATTTGTAATTCATCAGACTCGAGCAGCATAAGTTGTACTGTAATGTGTCTGGGATTCCTGAGATGTGGAGAAGAGTCAAGGCAATTCGATATTGAACAAGCCAGTCTCAGTGTCAGAACACTTACAGGAAGAGAAAGGGAATCCCACACTGGGTTTGTATGCTAATGCAAAATGTATCAGTGCTACTATCTGTCATTACTATTACAACCCTTGGTGAAAAGGAGAAATGATTTACAAATGCTAATAACCTGGATGGAGACTTCTGATCTCAGGATAGACCTCGTGTCCAAATGCCAGAGCCAAGAGATGTGTACACAACTGATGACCTAGACGGTGACTGAGGATAACAGAACATTCTCTTGCTAACACTACATGGGTTTTTCCAGTATGTAATGAAAAATTTGACATGTAGAGACTTTGTGTTCATCTTATTCACTGGAGGTGCACAGCTCAAAGTCATATTTATATTCTTGGAATTAAAATTTCTAAGGGAAGGAATGATTCCCCAAGCTAAGTAGGTCTTCTGTGACATGAAAGAATAAGCCTCCACCTCTTGAAGGATAGATCCTACATATGGAATTGATTTCAGGCACATAAGATCTGTTAGAAATAAAATCAAGATGGGTTGCTTCATGTACATCGTGGTCTGCAATTCAGAGGAGACTGTGACATATTGACTCTGAGTTTTAAAGGGTTAATAAGTGCAAAGAAGACTGTGGAGTTTGTAAAACCTTTTACTTCCCAGCTACCAAGATATAAGGATAGAAAATAAGTTAATATGAGCAGTGGCCACTGCAAGAACCTTTGGTACTGAGCCTCAAGGTAACAGAAAGACTGAATTCCACAATCCTGTACAAACTGTGACTCTGGGCTGTAACAAAGTGATGACATTTCCTATGGAATGGATTACAGTGTGCAAATAAATTAAGATTTTGAGAGAAAAGTGAGTTAACCCTTTAAGATGATGGTATTATTACTATCATAATAATCCTAAGCTTGAATTGGACAATAAAAACATTCAATGAAATGAAAGCCTGAGATGGCTCCCCAGCCTCCTTTCTTCTTTTGATAATATAAGGTAAGTACTCTGATTTTCTCTGGTATATAAGGGAAGACAATCTGTGGCTTCTAGATTATATAAGCAGCTATTTTATTTGGAAGGTCTACTATAAAGGCAACAGCTGTGAACTACATAAGTAGTAGTATTCAAGTAAGTATAGTGAAAAAAGTGGCCTATATTTTAAGAATATTATATGAGACAGCAGAAGAAGCCACAAGATTTCAGGATCAGACTATAAATGTATTCTTTCAAAATTCTATGAAGTTTTCTTTTTTTTTGGAATTGGAACTGCCACGTGATCATCCCAGTAAAAGCAATTTGGCATGGGAAACTCTTAGTGGGTACAGCAAAATGGAGAAGTATTTTAGGACAAAGTTTTAAAAAATGTAAACAACCCGAAGTGCCTAAAAGGGAAACATGATTATCATGCAGACAGAATAGGGACCAAAAAAACCCCCACTACTGCTGTTTTTTCCTTTTCATTTTTTATTATGATCTTGGAAAACATTACCCAAGCACTTTTTCTGCTGACAGCCAAGCGTGATATAATTAGACATAGTCAAGTAAATTTGATATGAGAAAATACAATGATATTTTCTTCTCCTTTCAGCAACTTCTTCCAGCAATTGAATACCCACATGGAGGAAGGAATACTGCAGATTCCTAATATTTACAGATTTCAGGTCAGAGTGTCTACTTCAGCCACTAATTTGGAACTCTGAAGAAACTTACATTTCTCTAACTCCAAAACTGGATTTGTAACGCTATATAATTCCTAACAGGATATTTGATTTTTTTTACAGTAGATAGTAAAAGCAATGATTTTAAACTAATGCAGAACCAAAAAGCTAACACTGTTTCATACAGCTTTCAAATTCACCAGCATTCTGCAGGATAGAAATACAAAGTTATTATATGAGTAATCTTCAGCTGGTTAGTATCCAGCAAATGAAGGAATATTCTTTATCACCAGTATTCAGAATTGATGTTTTCCCAAAACATCTTTGTGACAATGCCCTTTTGCCAGTGTTATAGTTCTTGCTGTTTCACAGCATCTTTAGGAGCCATGATGTAGAGATGAGTTGCACATGGCAAAATATACAACTGATAGAGAAAGATTGAGTGAAATTTAAGGGAACCTGATGTAATTTATAGTTTTAGCTAAATTAGCCCATCAAGTGTCACAAGCTAAACATTCTGGAACCCACAAATTGACTTATGTTCACTGAGACACTGTCTATAGTGTGTTCTCTAGCTGAGACTAACTCAGGTTTTCTAGACTTCTTTGGCAATCAAAACAACGTCTGCAGGGCAGATGTCTGGTGGAAATAGAGACAAAAGCAATGTGATAGAAGTAATCACACCAGATGTCCAGAGCAAGCAATTATCCAAAATAAAACTAATTGATTTGAGATCCAGATCTTAAGGTACTGGTTACCTTTAACCACCTTAGGAACACTGACAGAGGTGAGACAAATAGGAATTTTAAAAGTAAATCCTACTATGTAGAGCAACAGTTTTCCTCTCATAAAAAGTATCTCATAGCAACCAATTGAAAGGTTGCTGCTGTTCAGAGGCAGCTGACCAAAAAAATGTTTCTGCAGAGAAATTTTCAGATTTTTCCTCAAGCCAGCAAACTTTTCTACATAAGTAACTTTATGCTTACTCCCCAATATTATATAAGACACTGCAGTTACTTTATACCTTTTATAAAACTGATCGTGTTGAGAAGCTGATAGTTCATGCACAACCTGATCTAGCAGAATCCAGTTTGTTCAGAAGAAATTATGTTATAAACATGCACTTAGCTTTCCATCCTTGAATATCTACTGTAAATTAAGTGCACACAATATGCAATGAGTCAATTAAACATCGTTTCGTTTTCACAGAAACACTTCTCACAGAAATACTTAATGAATTAACACTACACAATTCTTACTGTCCTCACCTCCTGCTGATATTAGTACATTCAAATTATCTATTTCCATATTTGCATATGAAAACCTCTTTTGAAGGTACAGGTACGATTACAACAAATTTCTGGCTTTGTATATGCAAGTATGAGAGCAAACACCAGCATTTACATACAAGTGACACTCTGAAAACTAGCTTAGGTGTCTGGGGTTTTGTTATGATATACATTGGCAAATCAGACCAAGGCTTGTGATTCTACCAATTTCATAATTAAAGTATATAGTATTAGTTATGTAAGTTATAATTTCTTAGAAGAAGACTTTCAGTGGGATTTTTGCAGTAACTAGTGACCAATTCTAATCATAACTCTTGTCTCTGCTCCACAGTAGAACTGTATTTCTTTTGGTAGGACACTTCACAAGCAAAAAAAAAAAAAAGCTTTGCAAACATCTACATTTATCATTGCTAAAAATAAAATATATACACTAACAAAGATATTTAATGATCAACACTTGCTAAGAATCATATTGATTACAGAAGGCACTTTGGCAGGACTCAAACCATGTCTTCTTTTGAAATTGTTTAAGTTATCTTCCTTTGAAAGTATTTCAGACACATTTGTTCTGGAAGAAGTATTGCTAATATCAAACAACAAACTTTCTACCAAGTTCATATAACTGAGTCTTTAGATCATGTACCTTCTGTATGATATGAGTCACTGAATTTTTGGATTATGTAAATGTAATCAGAGCATGTTTAATTTCATTTTGGTTTGTTAGAACTACAGAAGAAGAAGGAAGAAACACCAATTTGCAAGGAGATGGAAAACAAGGCAATATAAATAGAGAAAATAGTTACACTTAATGAGATTTGTTTTCATTGGAAACGCTGCTGGGTTTCACTTTCAAACTACAGAGTTATCTACTTTCATTTGATTAGAAACAATGCTATGCAATCTGAGCTGCTTCCATCCTCTTACCAAATAAAAGAACAAGTGCCTTCACACTTAAAGAGAGAAAACATTCAATTTAAGGAAATGAAAGAACAAAGAAAGAACCTAGTTACTTTAAATACAAACATGAAGACAATTACATCACAGATAGTAAATCACAGTCTGGCAAGGATGCTGGTGGAGAAATTCTGTTCTAACACAACCCACAAGAATTTACTAAAATTCACAGGATTACTTTGGAAGAACATAGTTGTGGGTTTTTTTATAATAACCTTTCAATCTCAATACACTTTTTTTCTTTTTAGCAGTTGCTTCTAAACTTTCCTTTTATTGTAGTTTTCCATCATCACCCTTCAGACTTCCAATGACCAAATGACTTTTCCATCTCTCCCTGTGCTGCAGCAGTCCTTGCCACCTTTTTTCCTTCAAACTGTTCAATGTAATTAAGTAATTTAAATTATCAAAGCAATTATTCCCAAATGGAGTATAGGTTGACATTTGCTGCTTCTACACCATGTTTCTTTCCATCTTGCATTCGCAAAAGCTTACTCTTTTCTCCAGCTGAAAACTTACATGAATAAGATTTTGCTTTTCCTAGAAGCCTTGCCTTGCTTGTACTTCTGTGTTTGCAGATCACATAGGTACAGCACTATGTTAGGGATGTGCTTGCACCACCCATATGTTAAATCATGTTATTACATCCCTAAATGTGCATTCCTTCACCACCTAATAATTACCTGTGTCTCAGGCAAACCTTCATCTCTTGATCAAAAGCCACACATATTGCACATTCTAAAGGAATAACTGCATTTATATGCTTTAAATATCTCAGTATGCAATGACACAGCCTAAAGAACCACCAGAGAGTGAGGCAGAATGCCAAACTATGCAGGCAGCATGGCCCACTGGACTCTATGATTCAACACAACTGCTCATTCAGCCTGAATGAGGGACTCAATCCTCTATCTGAAAAGATTGCCAGGGCACACCATTACCTTAGAGATGGAAGGAAGTAAAATTTAAGAACTTATTAAGGGCTTCAGAACAGAGTTCAAACTACCAAGTATTAGCTACAATTGAAGTTTTCCCTGTGTGAAGGCTATAAATTGTGAATTAAAACTGTATCAAGTTATGACAGGTTGAGCTTTGGAGGATAACTCAGCTATAGGCTATGCAAGCAGAGGCTCTAAGAGCAGTCTCTAGCAATCACTGTGGCCACAGATTTGGACCATATCTAATGGGATCTGATGACAATTCCATACAAGCTATATCTAAGGATCTGTATCTCGAGCATACCACTTCTCATTAGGATTGCATGGTATGTGGCACTGACTCTGCACTTCTAGTGTATCTGGCTTCCCTCCCAAAAAAGCAAGAGAATCACTTTGTGAAGGAGAATGGAGGATAACTAGGAAAAAAAGGTTGTTTTCACAAATATGTTTCACAAATCATGGATTAGAAGCAATGATCTGCAACTATGACAATCTGTGCATATAAATGATTTAAGCTGTCTAGGGATAGTTAATACTTTTACTAGACAAAGCAGTATATTCAGTAGTTGCTTTAGTTCAGGCCTAAATAAGACCTTACACCCTAGAAAGTCCAGCTGTTATTTCACTTAAGTCATTTATCTACTACATGACATTACTTCTTCATATGAGCCTTGACTTATTTTATGTTCTCTTTTTTGCTGTTTCCAACTGTTGTAGATTAACAGAGATCACATGTTAAGTGTGTGGTTACTTTTTTTGCACTAGGAGATAAGTTGTTACTTCATCTTCTACTGGACTTTGAATGTATTATTTTTTACTTGAATGCTTCAAGCTCTTTGCTAACAAAGTAAGTCTACTGTCAGTAGTAACATGTTAATTCAAGTATATGTATTAACAGGATTCCCAGGCCCTAATAACCATTACTTCCTGCATTCATAATAAAAACAGTGTGAGAGGGCTATGTTCTCACACATCAAACAAAACTTCAGGACAGCCCACTTAAATTATTTGCCAACATACTATTTGATACAGCACTAGCACTTTTCTGAGCCTTTCTCAATTATCCACAGAGCTGTTTAGGACACAACAGGTTAAATGCTCATCAGCACTGCTAAACTGTTTGGTTCAAATTATTTGTTCCATGCTTTGAGATAACTTTGCAGTCTTAAAACAAAGAGCTTGAATGATGCAAAGTATTTTTTTAAACAGTTCACCAAACCTTAATGTGTTTCTTTACAACATATGGTATAGTCATTGTTTAAAGGCAGGTTCTCAGCAGTGCACATCTTTCACTACAGGGATCGAAACTGGGGACCCATCTGTTGAGATTTATTAAATTCTCAATACAGTTTCAAACATTTGCTGAACTGATGACACTTTCAAATATGGAAGGATTTTTATAACGTAGGTGAATAACAGGAACATGGTTTCACTTTAAACAAAAACATCTTAAATTGTTGTCAGAGAAAAGAAGAAAGGGAACAAACAGCTGCAGTACTGAATCACATTAAACACAATGCCAGGGCTGTGTGATACAAGCTCCAAGTTATAAAGCTTTCTTTTTTCCTTTAAACTAAGGAATGTGCAAATGGTAATCACACTGGCTCAACAGAAAAGCACTTTATAGCACAACAAAAAATGTGGAGGTGATCTCTTTTATTAGGGCAACTAAAAATATAAAGAAGTAGTCTTTGAGAAATTTTATTTTAATTTGTTTTATCAGAGCAGTAAAAAGGAAAATCAAAGGGTTACCCTGTGAGGTTCCTCTTGGTGAAATAATCAGCTTTGAAGTTATTCTTTGGATAACACAAGACACTGGGTTAAGTCAGGGGCAGCTCCTCAGGATTTACTCCCATTTGACACAGCACTGCCAAACATATGTAAATTTTATACCAAACTATATGTGAAAACATTTATTATACTAAAAACCTCTATGAACACTATGATTATTCCCTAAACAACCACACAGCTGAGAAAAAGACATGAGAGTAAAATCAAGGAAAACCTAGGGGGAGAAATGTAAAATGAAAGAAAAACTGAACCACCGATTCATCAATATTCTCACACTGGCCCCTCCCCAGCTGGAGCAATATATCACAGTTCACCAAGTCATCAGTTATGACAACTGAGACAGCAAAGGATCTGTACCTATACACAGAATAAATGAAATCAGATTTGTTGTCAATCTGATATCTATCGTATTTTGACAGTTATTTATGTTCATTTAAAGAGGAACACCCCAATTAATGATAATTAAAATGCCCATTATAACTGAAAACCTGTTTATTCCTTAACTTATATATTTCTTTGGTTAATTCACTGGATTTATTTTGTAACAAAAAGAAAAGAAAATAGAACAGATAAGAGAAAGAAACAGAAAAACAAAACACAACAAAACAACAAATGATTCAGAGTAAAATGAAAAAAAAATACAGATTTCACAGCAGCAGTATCTTGAGTACAGGATTACAAGCATACATCCAAGTTCAGTTTTTTTACAGAATTTTAAAACTGAATATATTCTGCCTTGTCCCACAGCTTTCCATAGCATCTTGCAACAAAAACCTGCATATACTGGAATAACATGTTGATAAAATCTAAGGCCTCACCTAAACTTGCTCATCCAAGTAAGATAAAAGACACATTCAAAGTAGAAAAATTACTTTTAAAAAATTCCAAAAATCTAAACACTCTCCATATGGACATTTTTATTCCAGAATAAAAACATCCAAGATTGACAGTAACAAGAAAAACCTCAGAAAATGTTTTAATACAGTTCATAATTTGTCTCCTGTACACAGTCTTGGAATCATAGAATGGCTTCGTTTGGAAGGGACCTTACAGCTCATCTCATTCCAACCCCCTGCCCTGGGTGGGACACCTTCCACTAGACAGGATCACCCAGGGCCCCATCCAGCCTGGCCTTGAACACTTCCAGGGATGGGGCATCCACAGCTTCTCTGGGCAACCTGTGCCAGGTCCTCACCACCAACACAGGGAAGAATTTCTTCTGAATATCTCATCTTAAATGTACCTTCTTCCAGTTTAAAGCCATTTCCCCCTTGACCTATCCCTCCAAGCTCCTGGTAAGAAGACCCTCTCCAGTCTTCTTGTAGGATCTTGTCTTCTCCATCCCTTCTCTCCAGTGTCTTCACCACACCACACCACACCACACCACACCACACCACACCACACCACACCACACCACACCACACCACACCACACACCACACCACACCACACCAGAC